>JASTWQ010000859.1:0-63138 GCA_035220615.1 Leptothorax acervorum
CTGTATAGTACTTTATATGGATATAAAAGAATAACTTAAATAACTAAATGTAATAACAGTGAAAAAATGGATGGGGGGACACTTCGAGCATCTAAAGTAAAAACATGATAAATGGCGATATGTTGCGCACGGCCGCACGTTGATGCAATTTTTAATCTGCGTGCGCTCTTACGCAATATGACTTCAATTTATCTGTTTGAGCCATTACTGAAAAGGTCTTCAACTGTGGTATAATATGGCTCCAGGCGAAGGCCACTTTACAAACCTAACGCGCCATTGGTGGTACCTCACAGGTGGTGGCGGAAATCCACTGTTATTACATTTAGTTATTTAAGTTATTCTTTTATATCCATAAAGTACTATACAGCAGAATATTTCTTGCAGTAGAATTACGCATTTTTTAATAAGAATGGTGGAACATTTTATATTTTTGCCGCTTTAGATCTAACTTTCTTTTTACGCGCTGAAATGTTCCGCGTAAGCGTGAAAAGAAATCGCTACCAAGTAACTTTATTAAAAAATCATTATTTTTTCATAATCGTATAAAAGAGATACACAGAAATAAATGATATCTCTTTTATGCAGTACATACGTTGCGCAATAATAAGAAATCTCGTTATTAGAAAGCAATTGTGTAAAAAGAACGCGTAGTCCATACAGCTCAAAATATTTTTTAAAATAGTTTACAACAATTTATTTTAGAATGTTTCTATGTTCGCCAGATTGTCAAAAAATATTTTCAACAATGTTTTTAAAAGATTGCATAAAAATATATTTAACAATATTTGTAAAATCTTTTAGAAATTTAAACATTTTATTTTTTAAAGCAATATTTCTAAAAGATTTTACAAATATTATTGAACATATTTGTATGCAATCTTTTAAAAAATTTTTGAAAATATTCTTTTGACATGATTTGACGGGCATAGAAACATTGAAAAAATATTTTTGTGAATTAGTTTAAACTTCCTAAAAATATTTTAAATATGTATATTTTAAGAGGTTTTTGTGCTGTATGGGAAGAGAGTTGGATATACTAGAAAAGTATGTATGTATAGAATACGATACACGTTACTTGATGCACAATTTTTGACTTCCCTGTATGTCGATCGGAGCGGTCGATCCAACCAGGTGTCATCTATGGATCTTTCGGTTCATTACAGTTGCAGTCGGTAACCCATCTCCCATGGTAAAAAGTTGGTGCATTCATTAAGATTCACCCTGTATATTACCTCAAAAAATAAAAAAGTGATAATTAAATAAAATATTATACTTTCTGGTGTAATTGGTCGCTCATATTTGTGTCGATGTCGCGAGCATTGATTCTTCCGTTTTTGTAATTCTTCTTTTGACAATGATAAATTCTTATAATACTAAAAATTAAATATCATGAATTACTTTTGTACGACAAAAATATTTATATTTATATTAATTTATTTATATTTTTTTATTTATTTATGTTCGGGAATCGCGAAACTTGCGATCATCGACCCGCATTCCTCGCCGTGTTGTCGTTTCACGTGTTTACGCGCGGGACCTTGTCAGCGCCTGGAGTTCCCTCGAATTTCCACGAAAGCCAGCTCCGTTTCTCGAAAATAATCGCGTTATTTCTCGAACTATCTTCCCCCTCCTCGCGCTTTCTAGCGACCGCTCCGAAATTCAGCTGACATACCGCTCGCGCTTAGAAGCCTTTGTACCGTTGTAACGAACGAATAAAAGTCGATACCAAAATACAGCACATCCGAATAAACGTCGTTTTCTCGATCCTACCGATCCTAATTACCTTGACTGCCGGGTCTTCTTACAAGGCTATACCAGCCCACCGCGCTCAACGAACGATACCCGGTCGCGAGTGCACAATTTATATATCTTAAATAACTGCTGTTAATATTGTATTACTTCTCTGCATTCCCAGCAATCCTGGCCGTTTAACTTTGCTCTGTCAGCTTTACACCGCATGTTAAGCTGCTCTGAAATGTCCTTTTTTTTTGATAATCTGTAAATAATGTTTCCATTAGATATATAAAAGCAACTTACACACACACATTATCACAATTATTAAGTAATATTTACACATTAAACTTATTCAATAACATCGTTTTTTCAGGTGGCTTGTTTTTGGTGTCATCCAAATTGAAATTATCCATTTTATTTCTATTTGCAGTTTGTTCTGCAGGCAGATAAAAAGTTTTCGTCTTCGATATCGGTCTTGTTATGCATTTTTATTGGTGAAAGATAATTTGTCTTAACTTTATCTTTCAATGTACTAACATTTTCCATTTGCGTAGAAGTATGTTTAGGCGAAGGACATAATCCAAAATCTATACGTTTTGCAGGAATTTTCCTCTTGAGTTCTAAATACTGTTTGACTTTAGACGCAAGGGTAGGACTTTGCGTAGGAGTAGGATAGATCACATCTTCGGAAATTTTACTAGTGTTGTTCAATAGTGTTGTAGCACTATTTTCAGTTGCATTTGCATTATTCTTGACTGGATAAAATGCAAGTCGAAATCTCTTCCTTAGATATGGTCTAGAGTCGAGTATTGATGGACTATTATTTTCGTCGGTATTTTTGTGCAAGGATTCATTTGCATCTGATGAAAATTCCGTATCGGAACCTAATTCCAGTAATTCTTCATTCTTTGTTTTCGTACAAGGTGTATCAACTGCCATTTTGGATAAAAAATGGCTACAAAATAACATACATATATAACAATTAATCGATAAATTAAAAAAAGTTTACACATAAATAATACCGAATATTGCTTGTATTCTAGAACAGACAAAGTGATGATAAACGACGGTTTTGACGTCATATTGACATCATTTTGACTAGGCTGTTTTCACTATGAGAGAGAGAGAGATAGAGAGAGAGAGAGAGATAGAGAGAGAGAGAGAGAGAGAGAGATTGATTGATTGATTGATTTTGTTTATTATGCCCAAACATCAGCTAAAGGGCAAAGACTCATAATAGCAAGACATAGAATACTAGAAAAGCTCTCAGAAGAGAAGCAGATTACCAAATATATTGCAACATGACGCATTACTTAAAAACTAATCTTAAAACTAAAAGAAAAATTATTATTAAGAAAAAGCAGGAACGGAAAAGAAAACTTAACGTAAAGCATAAGAACTAATTAATATTACGCAACGCAACTTAAACTAAGATAATTGTGTGTATAACACAAGGAACTAGACACACGACTAGACGATGGTAACATTGCACCAATATAATACACACAAGAATGCCAAGAGCATCAGCCAGTTTCAGATGCAAGCAAAAATAAGTGAAGAAGGTTTTTAAAAGATGCGATAGAAGATGCAGATGTTATACTAGTAGGAAGAGTATGCCAAAAACGAATTGAGGAAAGATGAAAGGAGTGCATATACGTGGCAGTTCTACAAGTCGGAATATGAAAAGTTTGTGATGAGGCACCAAGACGGCCAGAACACCTAAGCGATGGGTCAGGAAAAGTGAAAAGTTCACTAAGGTAAGAAGGAGATTGTAAGAAAAGGATACGATACATCTGACACCCAAGAAAATAAAGCCTTCTGTTATCAACAGTGAGCCAGCCCAAGCGACGTCTGTACGGAGTAACATGCTCATCTCGTCGCAAGTTGTAAATGAACCTAATACAACAATTCACAAGTCTCTGTAGTTTGGTGTTGAGTTCATCGCTTAGGCCATGATAAACGAGACAGCAATAATCCAAATGAGGTAGAACTAATGTCATCACAAGTTTAATTCTAAGCTCAGTGGAGAGAGAGTATTTATTGAACTTAAGCTTGTATAACGCCCAGTGGACTTTTTGCGAAACAAGCTAAATGTGTTTTCTCCAAGAGAGAGTAGACGTGAACATAACGCCCAAATTCCTCACTTCACTTACAAAAGGAAGGGATACTTGGTTTACAGTAATAGGCGGTAAAAGACAAAAATCAATATGCCTAACATATGCTTGACTACCATAAATAATCGCCTTTGATTTGGCAGGATTCAGTCTAAGGCCGTTAGACTCAGCGTAATTAAAAATAGCATTCGCATCTCTAGAAATTAAGTCTAATCCACGAAGAATGTCAGCCGGTGAGCATGATAGATAAATTTGAATGTCGTCGGCAAACATCATGTGTAATGTATGCGACAGGACGCTACCAATATCATTAATAAAGAGAGAGAATAATAGTGGGCCAAGCACTGAACCCTGAGGGACTCCAGACGACGTAGATAGCCAATCAGAAAGCCCACCAGTATCATCAACTACTGCCTGAGAACGACCGGTCAAATATGAAAAAAACCATGTAAGAACGGCATCGGAGAAACCGATCATCTTAAGCTTAGTGAGCAGACGAAGATGTGGAACAGTATCAAATGCTTTGCTAAAATCAAAGAGAATCATGATTGTGACGAGTCGATTGTCAATTCCCTCTTTGATATCATCACAAATGCGTAGTAGTGCTGACTGAGTATTGTGACACGGTCGATACGCAGACTGTCTTGGATTTAGGAGATCATGCTCAATTAAGTAGTCTGTGATCTGTGAGGCAACAATCCTTTCAAGAATCTTAGAAAGCTCAGGCAGATTGGCTATTGGTCTCGTGTCGGACGGGGATAATGGAATGCGAATCTTCGAGAGAGGGCGGATAAACGCTCGCTTCCATTGAGACGGAAATGAAGAAGTTTCTAATGAGCGGTTAAATAAAGCAGTAAGATACGATGAAATGATGGGCCAAGCAATACGCAAAATATAAAGCGGAATTCCGTCAGACCCCGACGCATAAGAATGAAGTGGTCCCACAGAAATGAGCTTAAAAATCATGCACGGTGTTATGGCAGAGAAAACAAATTCTGGACGTTGAGATGGACGAGTAACCGGAGCGATGGCGGAAATAAAGTCAGTATACAAGCAAGGCAACTGAGCGTTGGAAACAGAAACATAGAATTAATTTAATTGATCGGGTGTAAAAAAACGTAAAAGAGAAACTAAGGATGATTTTACAAGACCCAAACGAGCCAGTTCTCTCCATAGTTTACCAGGATCGGTGATGTTATTAAGAGAATTAAATTGAAACTCACTTTTGGCACGTTTTATATCAATATTAAGCCGGTTACGAAAAAGTCTGTAAGTGGCATAACCGAGCAAACTATTGGAACGCTTTGCTTGCTTATATAACAGATTGCGAGTACGAAGCCGGGTTTTAAGTTCAACCGTGAGCCACCGCGCAGGGGGCTTCACGATAACAAATACACGCTCAGGAGCAAACACATCAAGCGTCACAAGCAAAGTATCAGACAGCACCGCACAGAGCCCGTCAACACTAGAAACATTCGCCCGGTCAACAAGTCCAACACAGCTACCATCAGCGACCACCTGAATGCACTCTAGAAAATCAGTACTATCGATGATGGACTGAAGATGGTCACGAAACTCATCACCTTCGATAGCTCTGTAACTACGCCTCAGAATACTACGCTCAATCGGTAAGATCGTACCAAGCGAAAGCGACAACTCGATAAGATCATGACCGGCTATAAACGGGCTCTCGGATTTAGCAAACGTCAAGACCTTTTCACCGTCATCGACCGCAAAAACATCCAGCCACGAGTCAGAAGTGGCTGTGTGATGTGTAGCATCTGAGTGTACAATATTCATTGATATGCCTGACATAAGTTCGCGCAAATAATTCGCTTCAAAATTCGTCGAAAGGAGATTACAGTTAAAGTCACCGCCAATGATTATATTTTTATACAGGTGCGACACACTCGTAAGTGTTTCAACGAATTCATGTAAGAGGAGACCTTTAGGTCTTTTGTAGACAGACGCAAATAAAACTGTCTCATTATCTGGTACACGGATTTCAATAATAATATATTCTGGAGAGTTAAAATCAACACCCGAAGAAGCAGCTATAACTCTGACCTTCAACGAATTATGAACATAGCAGGCGACTCCTCCGCCTCGTCTACCCAATCGATCATTACGGATTAAAAAATAGCCATCTAAAGCTACTAGAGCGTCGGATACATCAGAATGCAGCCATTTTTCGGATACAGAAATAACATGAAATAAGTTAGCAGCAAAATAAATTCTAATTAAATCTATATGTCCCCGAAGAGAATTAGCATTGAACTGAGCTACGCGAAATTGAGCAGACGAGACAGATTTACAATGTATAGCAGTGGACGATAGTTGGTCAGACAGTAACTGGTCGGAACGTGCACGTCAAACGAGTTTATCAAGATCAGCTTCAGAATTGACATGAATAACTGGCTCACCATCAGAATGTCTAACGCGAATACAACCATCTTTTACCCATATATATTTATACGACTTTTCTCTAACAACACGTTTAGCCCGCTGCAGCAAATCATATTGATCCTTAGGCAGAAACTCGTTAACATGCACATTCCGATCAGAGCCGTTGTCGCAAACCTCTTTCTGTTTAAGCGTACGTCGCGCTCGTTTTTTAGAGATAACTGTATCACGTACCGCACCAGAGGCTAATGTGACTATATAAGAGTTTGTAGAAGAGACCGGTAAGGTCTGGTCACGAGCTGCAACTGGCGGAGGCTTACGAACCACGGGTCTGACATTAAGAATGTGACACGAAAGTTCAGGGAGATCGAGGGTCGCAAACACGTTGCGAACACATGCCAGCGGGGTAATCGACATTGAAGCAGGAACACCCGATATAACGAGCATATTCTCACAACCCGTATGAGTTTGCTGGACCAGATGAGAACCTCCTCGATCGCCCTTTAACTCACGTATCTCACTCCTGAGAGCAGCACACTGTTGTTCCAAATCGTTAATCCGCTGACAGTTCCGATCCACATTATTCGCGACACTATTCAACTGATCTAGTTTATTGGTGAGATCACAATTTGTTAGCTGCTGCGCATTAACGAAGGCGGAAAGCTCATTGTTTGTTCGTTGCTGAGTTTCCATAAACGCGGAAAACCTAGCGTCTGACGCTCTCAACTGATCGATCAACTGTTGCAAGAGTGCGTTCGTTGTAGCGTCAATCTGCGAATGCACGCCGGTTGTGGCGACACCGGAAGGAGCAACAACCCCCGCGCCCACCGTGGCAGCACTCATGGGAGTAGCCACGGCAGGAGAAGCAACCGACAACTCGGTATTCACAACACTCGGCGTCGGAGGTACGACCAGTGAAGCAACCAATGACTTGCAGCACCCATCCGCGTATTTTGTCGCAGCATACGTGTGGACACAACTGGGATGAAAAAGTCTTTTACACTCACACTCAGCAGATTCCTTCGCGATCAACTTCCTACACTTAGTGCATGCACGCTGCATAATTATCAGCTAACAGTAGCAGAGAGAAGAACCAAGAATGCGCAGCAGTCCAGTAGGTAATAGATGGTGGTACGTCTCAAGGCCCAGAGATGCCGCCACGTGCAATCGGGATGGTAACTCATGCACAGGTGACCGGGATTCAGGCGAAAGTGAGGTTAGAACAATAATATCTTTCATCAAAGATAACAGGCGCAGCAGTTGCAAGGATAGAAAGATTGAATATGTATCCCAACAAGCAACAAGAAACTTGCTCAAACCTGCAACAAAACAGCCCGAAGGCAGCTTACGGCAGTAACAGAGTTCTCAGAAAGCCGGAGTAAGGAAGCAATGCAGCATGCGGTACTCACCAGAGAGAGAGAGAGAGAGATAGAATGGAAACATTTAATTATATACTATTATCATCTACTTACGAATTTTCACACAAGATGACATCTGGATTATTCAATTTTTCAAATGTATTTGAAATATTCTCTTTCTCCGATTTATTGACACATTTTTTTTCGCCCTCGGAATTCTTCAAATTTTTGGTCATTAGTCGTAGTCGGTTCAATTCCTGCTTCATATGTTTCACAGATTGGCCACTCTTCGATTTATTTGGATGTTTAGACTCTTTGTCCGAAGATGTCAGTTCCCGTCTTAGAGGTTTTAATATTGTACCAGTGCTCAAAGTTTTGTAAACTTTCTTATTTTCTTTTACTTTATTTTCCATACTACGATTTCTCTCGAGGATTTTATTTGAGTTACGTGAGTCTATCATATCAGTAATTGGGGCAGCACTGTTAACTTTCGAAGAGGTCGGATGAGTTAGATTCGTTTCTTTTGGAGAATTAAGTGATATATCCATGCTGCGCTTAAAAATTGGACAGTCTAATCCGGGAGAGAGCTCATCCGGAACAGACAATGTTTCTTTCCTGAACAAAAAATGTAAAAAAAACATAAATAAAATTGTTACTAAAATAAATAAATATGTTCATAAAGTATTTATTGCTTCTATTTTATATTTATATTACATTGCCGCCTATCAAGTAAAAATTTCAAATTTACTTTTTGTTTATTTAATGTTGAAGTTTACATTTAAATTTATTATTAATGAATGGATACATTTAATAATATTGTTGCACTCGTCCGCGCGTTCGCTACACTCTCTCGCACAACACACTCACTCGCGAACGCGGCGCGCTATCCCGTTTCCGGGAATAAAGACTCTCAGATAACTAGAGAACTCGTTTAATGGCTAATGCAGAAATATACAAGGAGCTCGTTAACACGTCTGATCAGCTCCAAGGCCCGGCGCGTAATCTGAATGCCGACATCTGTCAACAAACAACGACCGGCTCGTCGCTAGGAACGTTGTCAGGCAGCGCTTCGCGCTGCCTCTCGGGCTTCTACCGGGCGTCTCGGCTCGGGCGCAACACTGCCCCCCCGCTTCTTAGATTGTCGCCCCGACAATCTTCTGGAGGGCAGCGCCCAGACAGGCAAAGGAGACAAAGCTACTCCACTCTCCTTCCCACGATTGTCCTCCAGGGAAAGCTGGCCAGACTCTCCTAAGCCGACTTCAGGAAGGGCCGTCCTCTCTGCCTCATCCTCGAGTTTCGGTCTCCAATTTTCGTTTCGCTCCAACGACTGCCGCCCCGTCGCTCTCCCACGAAGTCTTCGGACAAGGGGGGGGGGGGGGGAAACTTCCGGTGGACCCAGCGCCCCGCAGAGCTCCCCAAGTCCCCGCCCGGCATTTTCCCTATGGCCCACAGGAAAACCACGGGTCAAAAACTGTGGGCAGACGGTCCTCTTCGATCGGGAGTCCAAGCGATGTTCTGCCATAGATCTAGCGTCCCAGGACCTTCCTTTGCATACCACCATTTTCCCCTAAAAACAAACAGTCACGCACAGAAACAGAACATAATAGCTGTTAAAAATTACAAAAATTAAACATTTAAGACTTTTTTCACAAACTTTTTATTCAAAATCTGTACGCTACAAAACTTATTAAAGATCCGGGCTCCGTTCTACTCTAGCCTTTCTTCCTCTAACTTCCTTTCAGAATACAAAGCTAGCCTATCCGAATGAACAATCTTTTTTCTATGCTTGGGTGACTTCTGGATGCAATACACCACGTCGCTCAATTTTTTCATTATTCAATAGGGTCCCTCCCAGTTACTCTGCAATTTCGGAGCTTTTCCTTTAGCTCTACGAGGATTGTAGAGCCAGACCTTCTGCCCCTCCTGAAAAGAAAACGCATAGCTCCACGATCATACCAGGCCTTCACCCGAGAAGATTTAGCAACTATTCGCTCCTTCACTCCAGAATGAATCTCCTCAAACTTCTTTTTCAGATTCCCAACAAAATTCTCCTCCGTCCGCCCCTGTCCTTCACGAAGCCTTGGAGGACCTCCCTGTAACAAATCTAAAGGTAATCTTAAATCACGAGCAAAACATAATTCCGCAGGAGTAGCGCCAGTCGTCTCATGTTTTGATGACCTATAAGCCAACAAGAACATGGGTATCCATCGATCCCAATCCTTTTGACTTTCGGAAACAAATTTCGCCAGATAATTAATAATTGTTTGATGTTGTCGCTCCACCTGTCCGTCTGACTGAGGATGCAAGGGAGTAGTTCTCGTTTTCCTGATCCCAAGAAGATTTATTAATTCTGCGAACAACTTTGATTCGAAGTTTCTCCCTTGATCCGTGTGCGCCTCCAAAGGGACCCCATATCTTGATACAACTTGATTGGCGAAGACCTCCGCCACAGTCTTAGCTCTTATATTTTTCAGAGGAAATGCTTCCACCCATTTGGTGAAGCAATCCACGATGACAAGGAGATATTTATTCCCAGAATTGCTTGTAGGAAGGGGACCGAGAATATCCATTTGTAACCTCTCGAACGGTGACCCAACATTATAGACTTGTAAAGGGGATTTCCCTTTCCCAGAGGGACCCCTCTTAGAAACGCAGACCTTGCAAGTTCTGCACCAGTCCTCAACATCCCGTTTGCAAGTTGCCCAGTAAAAACGCTTGCGGATCTTTTCCAGAGTCTTGTTAACTCCAAAATGTCCGCCCGAAGAAGAGTCATGGGCTTCTTCCAGAATCTCTTTAACCCGGCTTCGGGAAGCAACAAGCTGAAGAAAGCTTGTTTTCAAACTCGGAGCTTCCCACCTTTTGTATAGGACTCCGTCTCTCAACGCATCCCAGTGCGACCAATAAATTTGGGCGGAAACTTCCCTGGCAGGGATTTCAGAACGTGGAGGACGGACCCCAGCTTCCTTTCCCCGTATAATGAATGCCACTCCCGCATCCTCTCTTTGTTCCTTACGCCAAGTTTCCAAACTTTCTCCTTGAAAAATTAAACGAGCAATTGTTCCATTCTGTTCTTCAGTTGCCCTTTTCTCAATTTTGGCACAATATCTACAATCAAACTTTTCACATTGACGTCTGGACAATCCATCAGCATTCTTATGAGATTGACCCTTTCGATGGACAATGTCAAACTCATATTCTTGAAGTCTTTCCAACCATCGCGCTAGCTGTCCCTCTAAATCCTTGAAGGACATAAGCCACTTCAATGAAACGTGATCCGTGCGAATCAAAAACTTCCGCCCCAAAAGGTAATGGCGAAAAAAATTTATAGAGTCTACTACCGCCAAGAGTTCCCGGCGAGTGACACAATAGTTTCTCTCGGCCTTATTGAGAACCCGACTAAAATAAGCTATGACTCTCTCCTCCCCCTTCTGTTTTTGCGACAAAACCGCGCCAATACCGATATTTGAAGCATCGGTATCTAAAATAAATTCCCCCTCCCCTTTGGGAAAAGAAAGCACCGGAGGGGAAGACAAGACCCGCTTTAATTCTTCAAAAGTTCTTTGACATTCCTCCCCCCAAATAAATTTGGATTGATTCCCCGTGAGAGAGTAAAGAGGTTTCGCCAAAGAAGAAAATCCTTTAATAAATTTTCGATAGTACGAACAGAATCCCAAGAAACTTCGCAATTGTGTTTTGGTATGCGGAACCGACCAATCACTGACCGCAGATATCTTTTCGGGATCTGTGGCTATGCCCTCTGCTGAAACTACATGCCCCAAATATTTAACATTCCTTCCAAAAAAGTACATTTCTTTGGATTAATTTTTAAATTCACTTTTCTTAATCGTAAGAGCACTGTTTTCAAATTCTCCATAATTTCAGAAAAACTTTTTCCAAAGATTATTACATCATCAAGATAAACTAAGCAAATTTTTGATAACAAATCCTTTTAAAACTCTCTCCATTAGACGTTGAAATGTAGCAGGGGCATTGCAGAGACCAAAGGGCATGACGGTAAACTGCCACAACCCGTTTCCAATAGAGAACGCAGTTTTCTCTTTGTCTTCGGAACGAATCTTTATTTGCCAATACCCGCTCTTTAAATCTAAAGTACAGAACCAAATGTTACCTGACAGTTGATCGAGAATGTCATCGATTCTGGGTAAAGGATGAGAGTCTTTCTTAGTTACCAAATTCAACTTCCTATAATCCACACAAAATCGAATTGTACCATCTTTTTTTTTGACCAAAATTGCAGGCGAGATCCAGGGGCTTTGTGACTCCTCGATTACCCCTTGTTTTCACATTTCCTCAATAATTTTATTAACTTCCTTCCTCATATGAATAGGAATACGACGAGGGACCTGCTTTATAGGGGAAGAATCTTTCACATTTATCACATGCTCAATTACATCACAATTCCCTGCAACAATAGTTTCAGAAAATACATCCCGGAAATCTTTTAAAAATCGGCAAAAATTTCCTTCCGGGCCTCATTCAGACTCCCAGAATTATTTTCAAAAAGTTCCTTTAAGATAGAAGAGTCCCCCTCGGAAAAAGCTTTAATACAAGAACAATTAAGATTCTTCTTCTCATTTAATTCAGGATTAACAAAGAAAGGTTCAAAAATATTTCCAGATTCACTTTTTCGAGAAAATCTTTTCCCAAAAGACATTTATCACTAATTTCTGCGACAAACATAAGAATTTCGACAGAATGTTTACCAATTTGAACATTGACCTTTACTTTAGAATCTAAAGGAACCCTTTCTCCAGTTGGATATCTCAAATTACAATTCTCTACTTTAATTCTCTCCACCTTATTATCAATCATTTTGGAATTTACAATGGAAACATCGGAGCCCGTATCTATCTTAAAAGAACAACATTTATCATTCAGAAAACCATCAAAACAAAAATTATTTTTATTTTCCTTATTATCAAGTTTACAATGCTTAAATCGACCGACATTCGGGGAATTTTTCATAAAAGTTGAGCTTACCCCGCTAAGCTCAACTAAATCGCGTTTTCCTCATTGGGGCATTCTGATCGGAAATGCCCAGTCTTACCGCAAGACCAACATTCCCCCCGGCCGGCGCCAAACTTGCTGCCACGCCAATTCCCCTTCGGGCCCTTCCCCGCCTTCTCTTTCTCTACACTTTTCTTTTCTTCAGCGCGTTTTTCATTTTCACCCGCATGTCCGATTCCTTTTTTCGCAAAATTCTTATTAAAATTTCCTCTATATCTCTCCGAATTGTCTCCCTGAATGATTTTTAGTGCTTTAGCCCTTTCGACAGCTGCATTCAGAGAGGTTATACCTTCCATCTGAAGCGCTCGCTTAATGAAATAATCTGAGACGGCTGTAACAAACTGCGCGCAAGCGATCTTATCGCGCAACTCATACGGGCACTCGGGGTACGCCAGGCGCGACAGTCTATCGATTTCAGCACCAAGAGCGGCCAAATCCTTCCCGAATTTTTGCTTGCGATTCGTGAATGCGACGTAGCTATTCTGCGATTGTCGTCCCTCCCCGAAACGCAGCTCAAGCTTTGCTTTGAGCTCAGCGAAATATAGCCGTTCGACATCTTCAACCGTCTCTAAAACTGAGCGCGCTTTCCCCCTCAGGCTCAAAGCCAACGCGATCGTTTTGGTAGAGTCATCCCATCGATTCGCCCGTGCGATTAAATTTAACTGCGAAAAATATTCATGTAACGAGACCGTCCCGTCAAACGTTTCGGGTTTTAGCTTATATCCAAGCTCACTCGCGACCGCGACACTTTCACCCGCGCGCACAGACCGTACTTCCGCGCGGCTCGCCACCGGGGCTCTCTCCCCCGCGTTCGCGTCCCGTGTTTCTACGCCGCTCGCGACTGCGTCTGTCTCACTCGCGTGCGCGCCTCGTATTTCCGCGCGGCTCGCCACTGGGGCTCTCTCCCCCGCGTTCGCGTTCCGCGTTTCTACGCCGCTCGCGACTGCGTCTGTCTCACTCGCGTACGCGCCTCGTATTTCCGCGCCGCCCGCGACCGCGTCCCTCTCGCGTGTGACCCGCGCCCCCGTGCCGTTCGCAACTCGCGTCCCCGAGTCTCCGGACGCTCTATTAATTGAAGGACTTAGCTCGGAATTGCCGGAGATTGTCCCTCGGAGTCGGCGGAGCTCCTCCTCCTGCTGTCGAAATGTCGCCGCGTACTCTTTTCCCTCCGCGCTTGTTCCTCTCGCAGGAGTCGGACCTCCTGGATTACGGTCTGGAGAGTCGTCGTGATCGTTGTCATGGTTGTCCCTTCTGACTGGGGAGTCTCCACCCGAAGTCTCTTTCGCGAGGAAGGAGCCAAAGAAGACATGATGTCCTCAGGATTCTTGAGGACGAGCCCCCAAAATGTTGCACTCGTCCGCGCGTTCGCTACACTCTCTCGCACAACACACTCACTCGCGAACGCGGCGCGCTATCCCGTTTCCGGGAATAAAGACTCTCAGATAACTAGAGAACTCGTTTAATGGCTAATGCAGAAATATACAAGGAGCTCGTTAACACGTCTGATCAGCTCCAAGGCCCGGCGCGTAATCTGAATGCCGACATCTGTCAACAAACAACGACCGGCTCGTCGCTAGGAACGTTGTCAGGCAGCGCTTCGCGCTGCCTCTCGGGCTTCTACCGGGCGTCTCGGCTCGGGCGCAACAATATACTATTATCATCTACTTACGTTTTTTCACACATAATGACTTCTGGATCATCATTATCTGATGCATTAACATATTTTTTGTCGCCTTCGGTATTCTCGATCTTTTTGGCTATCAGTCGTAGTCGGTCAATTTCCTACTTTATGTGTTTTATGGATTGGCTATTCTTAGATTTTTTTTGGGACGTTTAGACTCATCGTCCGAAGATGTAAGTAACTTTCTTGAAGGTTTTAGTACTCTACCAGTACTCGAAACTTTGAAAACTTTTTTCTTTTCTTCTACTTTTTTCTCCATGTTGCTACGATTTCGATAAACAACAAAATGTAGTGATTTGAAACTGCATTTTATTTTTAACAAATATTAATCTCATGTTTTTTGTTGAAAGCAATAATGTTGCCCTTTATTTAAATAAACTGCACAAAAAAGGAATAGAATGTGAATAATACATAGAATTTCTATGTGGATTGTGTAGTTTTTATTTTTTGAAGAGTAGTCGGTATAATTGTATTGTCTTCAGAATTTCTTGTATTTAATATTGAGGTACTATTAGGGGTGTAAGTAGAGATACGCAGATCTACTCATTTGCAAGAACGCACTCTTCTTGGCCTTCTACACCACTCCACTTCGGCATCCTGTACATTTTGCCTTTGACATCGATTAAGTTGACTGCCTCAGCTGTGTGTGACAGATTTAAGCAATGGTATACTCCTACAAAATCGGAAGTCAGTCCGACATCATATAAAGCAACCTGCGTACAAAATTTTTGAACAATGAAGAAAATATTTCTTTCCATTTGTACAATGTTCGTTATTAAGCAGACCTTAGAATTTTGAAGGAGAATGCAATTATCACGCATGGATGTTGAAAATGTGATTTTCCCAACTTGCAGCTTCCGAAATTGCTGGCAAAGGCGGACAGGGATGTGTTCTACTAGAGGACCCTCTGCATGAGGTTTAGAGCCACGAATTTGGATATGGTTATCGACGCGTGCAAAACTAAAATCATTTAGTTCGCACATTCTCTTATAGAATTGTTGGAGAGCGAGGTGCGGTTTTCGAATATATTTTCGAAATTCCGGCATATTGTTCTCGTAGCAAAATGCACTAAACGTTTCCAAAGAACCTAATTGCCTAACATCGTCGACTATGTGCAAAAGGCCATGTACATTGCATGAAAGAAACTGTTCTCCGTATAGTTGCCCACACATATTGACGTAGGTCTTCAAAGCTTCTTGGCAGAATGCGTATATTTCTTCAACCACGTTTTCAAAACTGAGAAGGCGTATTACGCAATGTAACAAAATAAAATGGTGATAATATTCTTCACTAAAACATTTTTCAGAACAGCCGGAGCAGTGTATAGTAGCAGTTGTCTAAATTCAGTGCCTTTGAAGTGATGGAACATAGACAATTTATTTGGGCGGCGATTGAATTCCGTTGGACAATATGATGTAAGTGCCGTCATTCTCGAATCAAGAATATCCAGTTGTCTTACGTTCAATTTTTGAGGTCCATACTTCCCGTGAATATGAGCTTTCGATTTTGAATATGAACTTTCTTAATATTTCCTATATATACAAGGTGTAAGCTTTCGAAAGGAACTTGCGTGACTAATCCCAACACCGGAGATAATGGACTTCGGCCTTTGTGGTGATCTTCGTCTACCATATCACGGTACTCTTCATCCGTTCTTGGTGGATGTTAAATCCCGGAAAAATCATCGCTCCCCGAAAACCAGGTTCTTCGCAACGATGACCATGTACTTTGCATTTTGAACAGGCGTTTGATGATGTGTGCTCATAATGATTTAAACCAAACGCCCTTGCAGGTGCATCTGCAATAAAACACCGGACATTCAACGGAAGCTGTCGATTTCGTATGAAGATTCCACCTTCTTCACGTATATCAACAATTTCTTGAATAAACTGAGAGAAAAAATCAAATGCATTTGATGGTTTTTTTTTTCCTTTGAACACACCCGCTATTACAGGCTTCTTATCAATTAAATTCAAAATACGATATTGAATAGGCCAAAATTGATCTGTGCCACTTCTGTGCATTTCAGCACCGTCGGTACTAAAATCTATTTCGACAGTTTCAGGCAACATATCTTCAGGAAGATTTTGCAATTTTTTCTTAAGTGTCCATTTTAACCCCATATGTAGGTACTCTCCCCCAGGTATTTGTTGAACTTGCGTAGTAGCGACAGTAGTTGGAGTTTTTAATAACGTTCTCGTATCCTTAGGTAGGCAAAGCAGGTTGAAAGGGAACTCACGTAATATTTTAAGCAGTACATTTCCCTGTTTATGTTTTAAATTTGTTGCTAAAAATGTATTCTTTAATATCCTCTTCTTCATATCTGCAAGATTTTGTAGTACAATGTCGTTCTCATCTTCTGAAGAGCTCGATGTGTTATTGTGTTCTTCTATATTATCGTATCCAATATTACCGTCTTCCACTTCTTCTCCATTGTTTTCACCGTGGTCCTCTTCCTCTTCTTCTTCTTCAGTACTTTCACCGTCCGCTGCTTCTTCCTCACTATCCTCTACTTCTTCACCTCTGTCAGAAGTTTGTTCATCGTCACCATCAGTAGATTGTTCCTGATTGTTCCTGATTGTTCCTGGTTCATTCTCTGACACATCTTCTGATGTAGAATTAGAACCATCAAAATCCTGAGCTATTGATACAGAGCCTCTTCGGTGGCCTGAGATTACAGACAACCGCCTTCTCTTGTGCCTCCCACTGAGGCTATCGAATCTCTTGAATTTCATAAACATCCTCGTCGATGTACAATTCGTCTATTATTGATAAGTATGGCCTTTAAAATAATTTTTAAGATATGTATTTTATTTAAACATTTTGTACCAATAAAGCAAGCGCAAACACAGACGTGAGAGCAGAGATAAGGCAAAATTATTTTCATTTAATAATCGAAGCCATGAATTACGTGCAGGACCACCACCTTAACGTATTCAAGATATAATAAGTATATAAACCATATAATATTTAGAAAAGAGTAAAACTGCCTGAATAGAATAAAGCTGCCAAATTTTTATTTAAAAACGAATTAAAATAAAATACACTGCTCCAAAAAATTAGGGGATCACTTTTTCTCAGTAAATTTTTGCCCATCTTTAAACTTTGGTTACTCAACAAATAATTAACGTAAAAAATAGTCTAAAATAGTTCATTTTTTACTCAGTTTAATACTCAAAGCCGTAGTCAGCTTTGAATAAGGACGTATTTGATATCCAAAATCTTGAAATTTGCAGTCTTTCACCGCCTGAAAAAAAAATTGGCGAACATAATCATTGATACCATCTCAAAGTACGGACTTTGCACTTTTAAATAAAAAAAAAACTGTCCTACGCCGATTATTTAGCGAGATATCGCAATGTACATGCGCGCGCGCACGCACACACACAAACACAAACACACACACACACACACACACAATGTGCAAAATCCGACCGAGCAACCTCCCCGTGGTGGTATTGTGATAAAATCATTAAAAAAACAGGGGTTAATTTAAATTGCGATATCTCGCTAAATAATTGGCGTAGGACAGTTTTTTTTTTCATTTGAATGTGCGAAGTCCGTACTTTGAGATGGTATCAATAATTATGTTCGCCAATTTTTTTCTTAGGCGGTGGAAAACTGCAAATTTCAAGGTTTTGGATATCTGAAATAAGTTCTTATTCAAAGCTGACTACGTCTTTTTTTCTTAGTAATCCGATTCCATATAGAATAATTTAACCAATAAATAAAATTAAAAATTACAGGAAACTGCATTAAGGGGTTTCTGGGAAATTGTGAGAAATAATTCTTACATATATTCAGAAAATACGAAATTTCTGACAAATTATGGCAGACTTTTCCAGCAGAATAAAAGCTGCTTAAATTGTCCGAGCTATATGTGCAAACTCATTGTGAAGTGGTATGATTCAGGTATAAGTATAATATGAAAACTCGATCAGTACAGCTGATCAGTTAATGTACAGAACAAACATTAACTTTATTAATAATTTATTATGTACTATATACTTAATTATGTCACCTTATATATACAAGATGTTCCCGGGTTAAACGACCAAACTTGACATATAAGTTTAGGATCTCAAAACAAGAAAAACTTTCTTCTGGAGGTATGCTCGCAAACACTTCGTTCAAGAGATATTTACTTTTGAAGTTGCAGAACTATTATAAATAAAAAATTTCAAAATAAAGTAGGTTTATCCTCAACAGTAATCAAAATGTACAGTAATCAAAATTATAATCATTATAGAATAATATATCCGTATGTATAAACATATTTTTTTTTCCCCCCCAAAACCCTAGAATACTGCGTGCCGACTAGAATTGTCAGACTTACAACACAGCTTTTTGGGTAAAGACCAAAAATAATTGGCTGCTAAGATCTAAGCTCGGACTGTAAGGGCTTATTTATTCTATATTGATCCGGTCCTTTTCACTTAATATTATAATCATTATTTTCTTTATTGTTAAAATTATTATAATTATTCTTTTTACTGCTCAACAGTAATCACTAATCAAAATTAAAATAATTATCCTTTTTACTGCTTTATAGTAATCAAAATTTAAGTAATAAATATCTTGTTCAAAATGATTTAACACCAATAGATTTTTTGAATGAAATGTTTTCAAGCAAAAAGTGTATAAAATATTATTATTACTATTATTATTATTCTCTTTACTGCTCAAGTAATCACTAATCAAAATTAAAATAATTAATATTAAAATAAATAATTAAAATTAAAATAATTAATTATTAATTATTTAAGTAATAAATATCTTGTTCAAAATGATTTAACACCAATAGATTTTTTGAATGAAATGTTTTTCAAGCAAAAGTTTATAAAATGCCCGTATGAAAAATGTATAAAATGACCTTTAATCATAACAAAAACGGAAGATAGTGCAAGCGTGCGAAAGAATAACAAACGCACAATGTCAATTAGCCACTTGTTCTTTTACTGATAGGTGCAACGCTTGTCTCTGGGCTAGAAGCTATCATTCTGAACAAAATATTTAATACTTAAATTTTGGTTACTGTAAAACAGTAAAGATGATAATTATTTTAATTTTGATTACTGTTAAGCATAGTAAAGAGGATAATTGTTTTAATTTTGATTACCGTTTAGCAGTAAAGAGGATAAGCCTATATTATTTCAAAATTATTTATTTCTAATTTTGTAACTTCAGAAGTTAATATCTCTTGAACGAAGCGTTTGCGAGCATACCTCTAGAGGAATAATTTTTGACTCATTCGTCAAACTACCGAAATTAATGAAGAGTTCGTGTCTGACCGTATCTGTCGACTAATTCCCCTTTTTCTCTCTTTCAGGTGCTCCGGACTGCTGCTGGCCGCTCGCTCGTCGTCGCTGGATCTCCTTCGTGGAAGCCGCTCTCCGACCAACGATGCTGGACCTCGATCGTCACGGATGGCCCCACAGGATCGTCGCAGAATCTCAGGTAAGTATCGTATACTATATGTTTATACCGCAAGCAATGTGCATTTACCCGCACTTAATTTCCGCAGGAATATCAATTTACGAAGAATCTTCCGCTTGGAAAGTGACTCAGGAAAGGTCACGGAATATCGTCGAATGATTTCTGACACTCAGGATATCTCTTTATATAACAATGTATTTATTCGTAAAATTTGAATAAATAGTCATTACAGTTAGATTCACAATGATTTACAGTCACTTTTGGTGTATCACTGTTATCGTATATCACAGTTCGTGTATCGCGTGTAAAATTGACAAATTTTAAATTAATACAAATTTCATTCCGCAACATGGGTATCACCGGTCCGAATATAACGTATTCTCTCAAATGACTGTCCTTTGTTTCGTACACGGAGGTGAAAGTTCGCAATATTCACGGGTGTCGCACGCACTAACACTTATACGTGATATCTCCGGATATCGCTCCGTAAGCGGGCCTCGCCGGTTGTATTGAGAAAACGTGTTGACGGTCTTACATCTCCCGGCGGACTAACCCGGATCGCTCGCTCGCAACGGCGTATGTGCCCTCCTAGGGAGGGTACCCCCACTCTTGTTATTTGCCTCGGTGATCACGTGCACATGTCGTGCTCGCTACTACGCACGAAACAAACAAGTCGGACAAACACGCAGAAATGTCTCGCTTTCTAGCGTTTTTACGCTCACCAGAAATTATCCGCCGATGTATCTCGAGAATATTCGCTATGAAATATAACGTGATATTATTTATTTTCTAGCTAATTACATTTCTGGTCACTGCATGTTTTCTCGGGCACTCATGTCGATCAGAGCTTACACGGGTGCTCTTTACTACGCAATCTATACGATTATTACGCGCTTTCTCGGCGGAGATGCTCGTGCTCGGTTTTCGCTGCACGGTGGATGTGGCGGTCTGCCGATCGCACATAAGACCCTACGGAACGGCAACCCGTAGTACACGGACCGATCGATCGGTCCCCACTACACGCGCGCAGTCAAGCCGTCGCGCCCCACCACGCGCGCGCCGACCGAGCGCCCGAGTGGGGCCTACGCCGCGTTCCGCAAGCTCACGCCGACAGGTGGAAGGCTTTCTCGCAATTAAAATGCGACCAGGGCCCCTACATTAGGCCCGCCGGCGAGAGCTCATCATCAGTTCACGGCTCGGCTATCCACAAGTCGGATTGACAAGAGTGGAAAGCTGTGAACTTGTCTTTTGAAGCCAACCAACAGTGTCTACACGGAGAAAGTATCGGACTACGAATCCACGCCTATCGCTGCCGCCTAGAAAACCAGAGCAGCCACAGGATCATCCTGCAGCGTGGAGTCTTATCCCGATCGACCTACCGACGAGGAAGCTTACGAGGCCGCCGAGACATCTACTGGTGGAAGGAGACGTACGAGTTCGGCGAAAGACTTCTCCCAGCTGGAATTTCGAGGCACCACCACTCCTGTCGCCATTGGCCGTGTCACCGGGAGACCGCAAGGAGAAGGGGACGCAGACTATTCCACCACCTCAAGTCCACAGGGGAACGCAGGCGGAGATCCTCCTCGACGAGAGCGGAACCGACAGCGAGTGGGAGACTCCCACCATCGAGCAAGCTGCGCAAACCTGCGAAGCTCGGGAGCCAGCGGTATATAAGGCCGAGCACTACCCTCGAGCGAGAACTCCATCGCCAGAGCGAGTCCGAGCAGTACAGACCGAAACCGATCCAAGGCAGACGCTGACACCGCCGGGAACACCGCCGGCTTGGAGAGAACCCGGACGCTGGGGAAAACAGCAGCCGCTACACCGAACAAGAACGCGGCCGTGCCTGCTGTGGAGCGAACGTCCGGCTTAATCTCGCGATCTCATCGGCCCTTTTCAGGGCCACATAATTTTTCAATCGGCCCTTCTCAGGGCCACCATAAATTAACACAAACATAAATTACCTGACTTGTATATAGCCTTGTACATATACTGAATAAATACGAACTAAGTGTACAGCATAAACCAACGTCTAATCAGTTGCGGACCTTGACATAGCGACTCCATCCTTCCTGCGAAGCGAACACTCGGCAAGCGAGCCGAATCTACGTGGCCAGCGTGGCCATAAATTTGGTGACCCCGACGTTGGAAAGGAGTAGGAGTATACATGTCAACGAAGAAACTGGCGGAGAAGACGGTTGCAATTGAGAGCGACGAAGAATACAAGGATATGGAGGACACGGCTACGAGTAAGATAGGCTTAAGACTTCCCCCCTTCTGGCCGGAAGAGCCCGAACAATGGTTCGCCCAATTAGAAGGCCAATTCGCACTATACAACATAAAGGAAGATGAAGCCAAGTACGCATACGTCCTCTCGCGGATAGAGCCGAAGCAAGCTAGAGAGATTAAAGATGTCATCACAAAGCCTCCTAAGGAGAATAAATACGAGGCAGTCAAGAAGGCACTGATCCAGAGACTCATGGACTCGCAGGAGCAACGGATTAGACAACTGCTCGAACGCGAGGAGCTAGGAGATCGCAAGCCATCACAATTACTGCGACATATGGCGACGCTATCAGGAAACAGCGTCTCGAGAGATTTACTTTGGACGCTATGGCTGGGACGGCTATCTACACACATGAAAGTCATTTTGGCTACACGAGCGGATGACAAGCTCGAGCTAATGGCAGATCAAGCGGACCGGATATATGAGGTGAATAGCAAAGCCCTTGTTCTGGCAACCTCCACGCAAAAGCAGTCTACACCAGTGGAAACCAACTCAGCGGAAACGCGGGTAGACGAGTTAAGCAAGCAAGTAGGTGCCTTAACCCTGCAGGTCTCAAAGATGGTGCAATCGATGCAAGAGGACCGAGCAAGGAGTCGAAGCCAAAACCGAAGCCGAGCCAGATGGCGCCGAGATAATAGTCGCCACCGAAGCAAAACGCCCCACCGCGAAAGAATGTGTTATTACCACCGGCGTTTCGGAGCAGAGGCATACAAGTGTGCACAACCTTGCACGTATAAAGCGGAAAACAAGGAGGGCAGTCAGTAATGGCGGCTGATGACGATAGCCCTAAATCCCGCCGCCTATATGTGACGGACCGCAACACACACAAAAAATACCTGATCGACACGGGATCGGACGTCAGCGTATTCCCATACGACCATACGGAAGGAAAAAGGAGAGCTGAGTCCTACCAACTGTTCGCAGCGAATGGATCGGTCATAAACACATATGGATTCGTCACACTACAGCCGGATTTCGGGCTTCGAAGAGCGTGTCCATGGCGTTTCATTATCGCAGATGTGAACCAGCCAATTATCGGATCAGACTTCTTAGCACACTACCACTTACTTCCAGACGTAAAGGTGAAGAAGCTAATCGATGGACAGACGGGGCTCGCATCTACTTGCGCTATCAATACAAGCCAAGACATCTCAGTTAAAATCCGGAAAGAGACGGAGTATCATGATATTCTGGCTAAATTCCCAGGCATCGTGAACTCCAGCACCAAAACAAGAGTGGGAGAACACGGAACAACCCACCATATCAAGACAACGAATGGACCACCTACGGCATGTCGCCCACGGCGACTCGCACCGGACAAGTTAAAAATAGCAAAAATGGAGTTCGAGTTATTATTACGAGAAGGGATAATACAGCCATCCAAAAGCCCGTGGTCATCGCCACTCCATATGGTACCAAAGGCGAATGGGACATGGCGACCCTGCGGAGACTACCGCGGAGTGAACGCACGGACTATTCCGGACAGATATCCTGTACCGCACATAGAAGATTTCTCGCAAGCACTGCACGGAAAACGAATCTTCAGCACGTTGGACCTTGTGCGGGCATACAATCAAATTCCGGTTAACAAGGAAGATATTCCTAAGACAGCAATTACCACGCCGTTTGGCCTGTACGAATTTCTATTTATGCCATTCGGACTCCGGAATGCTGCGCAGACATTTCAAAGGTTTATGGACGAAATCCTGCGCGATTTCAAGTTCTGCTACGCCTACATAGACGATATCCTGGTAGCATCGGACTCGGAGGAAGAGCATCGAGAACACCTGCGGTTACTTTTCGAAAAGTTACAGCAGTACATCAAGATCAACCCAGCAAAATGCGTGCTAGGAGCAAAGGAGGTAAAATTCCTAGGCTACAAGGTATCGGCAGAGGGCACAACACCTCTACCAGAGAAAGTCGAGGACATCAGAAAATTTCAGAAGCCTCAAACCATGAAGCAGCTTCGCCGATTCCTTGGGACAATAAACTTTTACCGCCGATTTATACCAGGGGCGGCTAAAGATCAAGCCCTGTTAAATGAGATGCTGAAAGGACCCGAAACTAAAGGCAACACCCCAGTTGTGTGGACGGAAGAAGCCGAAGAGGCTTTCCAGAGCTGCAAAGATAGCTTTTTTTTTTTTTTTTTTTACACAGGGAAATCTTTCACTACTGGGATCCCGAGGGCCGGAGCCCCCGGTTTGCCCAGTAGCCCCCCTTTCGGGAGGGAGACCCCCTCAAACCCCGGGGTAGGACCGAGGGGAGTGTGGGATTGCATAGCATGCACATCGCCTACGATTCTGCATGCATGCCCTGCCCACTAAAACCCTGCGGGTGTCCTACCTGGCATCGCTGGGGAGTGCCCGGGAACATTAATTATTGCGTCCGGTGCACTCCCCGATGCCGAGCCTTTCGGCTCCCAGCGCTGAGCCTTTGGGGCTCTGTGGCTCAGCGAGCCAATATATCTGTTTGCGGCGGGGTGTGGACACCACCCACCCCGCCGTCCCTCTCGTTGTTACGGGAGTCTATGGGTCGACGCCCCGGATTCCCCGCCGGGGCGTCGACCTCCCATCCTCCGGGCGCTTTCCCCGTCGGGGGGAAGCGCCCGGAGGTACGGCACCACTCCTGCTGCCCTTTTGTGGGCAGCGGTGCTCCCCCGGCGTCGTAATCGGGCAGAGGGGGCGGGCGGGCCCCGCTCCCAGGGAAGCGGGGACCCGCAAATATTCCTGTCGGGATGGGTCCGTCGCTAAAGCGGGGGGGGGGAGAGGTTTACATCTCCCCGCGGCGACGGGCCCCACCCGAAAGGGGGCGGATAAGAACAACGCCGGACGGAGAGCAGGCTAGTACGGGCCCGCAGTCGCCCCGGTGTTCCTCCGTTAACGGGGGGAACGGGCCTCCAATGAGTGGTAAGGCCCGCGGCAACCGGGACAGACCTCCGCCGGCTATCATCCGCTCTCCTTACCGTCATCTGTCCTCCTCGTCTGAAGAGGAGGACAGGACACGCGGACCACAGCGCCGTTTGGGCGGCAACCGTGGCCCACTGTCATCCTCACTACTGCCGCCGCCGCCCGCGCGTCGGCGCCGCGTCAACGGCGGCGACGGCCGCCCCAGACCCCCCGCACTCCCCGCCCTGTTCCGGGCCGCAGCCCGGGGGGCGCCCGCTCGCGTTGGGCGGCGGTGCCGGTCGCGGCGGCGGCAGCCACTCGTCGTCGCCGTCCTCACTGTCAGTAGGGGCGTATTCTTCCCCCCTCCTGGTCCTTTCTGCCTCCTCTTTGGCGGACATTACCTGACCACAAAAGGTCAAGAATGCCCACCATTTGTCCTCCCCCCCGACCATCGCCGCCACGACAGCCGGGAGGGAGAGGTCGTTACCGATCGCGTTCATCAGGACACGGCGCTGCTCCGCCCACGCTGGACAGAACTCCAGCGTGTGCTGCGCCGTGTCCCTCTCCTCGTCGCAGTGGTGACACCGCGTGGTGGCCTCCTTCTTTATGCGACACACGTACTCGCCAAAACACCCGTGGCCTGTGAGCACCTGTGTCGCATGGTACGATAGTCCCCCATACCTCCGACTGCCCAGCCACTCTGCCAGGCAGGGTCGGACGGCGTCGACGGTCCTTTTGCCGGCGAGAGTCGGATCTGCCAAGTACTCCCGCCATCTGGCCAAAAGGGCCGCCCTCTCCTGGAGCCTTACGGCACGACGGACCCTGTTCGTGATTGGGTTCCCCCCAGCCCGCAGCCCCTTGACGCGCCGATGAACCTCGGCGCGCTGTCTGGCCGCGAGCTCTAAGGGGGGCAGCCCGGACAGGGTCGTCGCCGCCGCGTGTGAGACGGTACGGTACGCCCGTGACACTCTTTGGGCTACCGGGCGCTGCACTCGGCGTAGTACAGCCTTGATGCGCCCGGAGCCCTCCGCCACTGGGACCCACACCGGGGCCCCGTAGAGTGCCACGGCGTGCACCGTCGTAAAGCCGGCGAGCACGGCCGCTCGCCCCTCCCAGGTTTGGCATGAGCCTCGCGAGGCTATTTGCCACGCCAAGGACCCTGGGAGCCAGGCGATCAAAGTGCCCGCAAAAGCTCCAGGTTCCATCCAACCAGAGGCCCAGAACTTTCATCTGGGCCCCCACGGGGATACGGGTTCCCTCGACCGTTATATGGGCCGCGGGTGGCCTTGTCCCCCTGAAGCGGCGGCAATCATAGAAAAAGACCGCCTGTGTCTTCTCGGGGGCCACCCTTAGGCCCACCCTCCTCATTGCGGCCACCACGCAAGCCACCGCGACGTCGGCCTTGCGTCGGGCCTCGTCCCAATCGCCGCCCTCGACCCCCAGGAAGGTGTCGTCGGCGAAGCCGCTCAACCAACACCCCGAGGGCAGGGCGACGCGCAGGACGGCGTCGTACGCCAGGTTCCACAGCAGGGGGCCGAGCACCGACCCCTGTGGAACCCCCCGCACGATAATCCTCACCCTGAGCGTTCCTTTCCGGTCTATATAGGTCAATCTCCTGTCCCGGAGATAGCCGTGGATTACGGCTGTGAGGTAAGGGGGGACGCGGTGACGCTCAAGCGCCCCCCTTATTACCCTCCAGGGCAGGGTGTTGAAGGCGTTCGCTACGTCGAACGAAACGCCCAACAACACCCCGCCCGCCTCCGCCGCGGCCTCCGAGAGGGCCCGGATGCGTTCAATCGCATCCACAGTGGACCTGCCCTCTCGGAAGCCGTACTGGTCCGGCGACAAGTCCGGACCAGTCCGGGACAGGTGCCGGACGAGGCGATCGGCAATAATGCGCTCAAAAAGCTTGCCCACCTCGTCCAGCAGACAGATCGGCCTATACGCCGAGGGTGAGTCGGCGGGTCGTCCCGCTTTCGGGACGAGGACCAACCTGGCCACCTTCCAATCCCGGGGGAACCGGCCCTCCCTGAGGCACCGAGTGTACAGTTCGCACAGATGTTCCGCCAGTTCCCCCACGGCCAAGGACCATGCCCTCCCTGGGACTCCGTCGGGCCCCGGAGCCTTGCCCGCCTTCAGGCGCTTGGCTGCCTTCGCCAGCTCCGCCGTCTGAACCCCGAGCTCCTCGTCCCATTCCACCTTGGGCGGAGCGGGACCCCCGTCGTTCCTCTCTTCCGGGTCATCCGGAAAGAGGGCCCCAACCACCTCCTCGAGGAGCTCCGGGTCCAGGGTCTCCATCACTGGGGGCGCCCAAGTTCTGAGTTTATTCAGAACCATTTGGTAGGGGCGCCCCCATGGATCCCCGTCCAGGGCCCGTAAGAGCTCGTCCCAGGCGCGGTCCTTGGCCGCCTTAATAGCCCCGGAGAGGGCCCGTCTGGCGGAACAGTAGCCCTCTCCGGCTTCCTCGAGTCGGTGCGGGTCCCGATTCCTTCGGGCCCGCAACCAAACTCGCCTATCGTGGACGGAGGAGCGCCGTAGCTCTGCAATCTCCTCCGTCCACCAGTACGCCGCTCGACGCTGACGAGGCTTGGATCGGGGCATACCCGCGTCACACGCGGCGGTCATCGCGTCCCCGATCCACCTGGCTGCCTCGTCCACGTCCTCAAAGGCGTCTGGTGAGACGCCTTCGTCCCACACCGAGGTCTGGACCGCGGCCCCGAACAAGTCCGGGTCCAGCCTCTTTAGGGCCCACCTCGGGAAGCTGCGCGCCGCCTCTCGGCTGCGGGCCAGCACCTCCGGGGGGGCGACCGAGAGGGTCATCTCTATATAAAGATGATCCGATAGGGTTTCCACCCCCTCGGCCACCCTCCACCCCGTGATGCTGCGCGCGGCGGGGGGGGCTCGCCCACGTGATGTCTACAATGGAGCCCCCCCGGTGCCGCACGCAGGTCCACACGGACCCCACGTTCATCGCGCAGAGTCCGAGGTCCGCCGCCCATCTCTCAAGGATTCTTCCCGGCCACCACGACCGGACCGGGAAGAATCCTCGACACGCAGCCCCAGAGGCTGTCGAAGGACGCCTCGTATTGGGCAGCGCTCACGTTGGGGGAAATATACACCCCCACGACCGTGACGCTGCCCCATTTGACGGAGACAAACCCATCGCCCGCATCAAGGCGAGTGCAGGCGACGGGGGTCTCCGTCATCCGCCACGTTATGGCTACGGAACCACGCCGGTCGACCGCCCAGCACGGATGATCTGGCGGCAGCCGGTACGGCTCCGCAGCCACCCCAAGACCACTGCCGCGCTCCGCCATTGTGTGCAGGAACACATCCTGGGCGGCGCGGCAGTGGTTCAAATTGGCTTGGAGGAGCCTCTGGGCCATTACATATATCCCGGCTCAGGGTCCTCCGCCTCTTTCTCAATCTCATGCCCTTTCTCGGGCTCTGCCGTCTCGACCAACGGCTCCGTCCCCGCGTCCTGCCCGGCGGGCGGTGCCGTCTCCGTGGACGGCAGCAGCGGGGCAGCCGCCCCCGCGCTCAACCTCCTCCTTTGTGGTTTCGGCTGCTGCTCGTCGCTGCTGTTGCCGTCCCCTAGTCTCACGCCCGTCGCCGTGGCTGCCCTCTTATGTTGCGGCACTTTGAAGGACACCACCTCGTTGCCGGTGACGGTCAGGAGGCGCCGGGGGGGCTCAACCTCCACCTCCATCGCGCCCCCCGTGGCCCCTCTCTGAGAGTGTGGCGACGATTTCGCCGCAACGGCGGTGGCCTTCCTTCCAGGCTTGGCCTTTCGCCTGGCCGAGCCGCAGGCCCCGCTACCAGCCCTGTGTCCGGACGGCCTCCCGAGGTCGGCGCACACCGGGCACCGGGGTGTCGCCACACACTCCCGGGCCCTGTGGCCTTCCTCGCCGCAGCGATAGCAGCGGGAGCTGCGGTCCACGTCGTTGGTGCAGCTTGCTCGGACATGGCCACCCTCCAGGCATTTGAAGCACTGAAGGCGGCGTGCCTCCAGCGGCTGCACCCTGGCCCCAAACCAACCGACCTGGAGTTTGGTACCCCCGCCACTGACGGCGTTAGCCGCCGTCAAGGGACACCTCACCCAGGCCGTGTTGAGACCGTTCGGTCCCCTCCTTAGCGGCCCGACCTGTACCTGAGCCGGCAGGCAACCGCCGGCCCCGGCCACAGCGGCCGCTAGCTCCTCCGCCGAGATGGAGTCCTCCATGTCCAGGACCCGGAACTCCCCAGTCTTCACGGGCCTGGACACCCTGACTCCCTCGCGTCCGGCGAACAGCGCAGCCATGCGTGCGGCTAACGCGTCCGCCTTGGCCGCGCCCTCCGCCCCCGGGACCTCGATCAGGAGGGCCCCGGTCTGCGCCCTCTTCGGCCTTAGGCCGCCCCCGATCCCCAGTTCGCTGAGGGAGATTTTACTGCGGGCCTCCCTCATCAGGCCCTCATAATCCCCCCCAGCGCTGGTAAGGGTCACCGCCGCTGTACGCGGCGGCTTCCTCTTACCAGCCTTGCGCCCCTTGCCGGCCTTGGCCGGGTTGGACGTGCCGACCTGTGCGCCCTTGGCAGCGCCTTTCTGGGTGGGGCCCTTATTGCCCCCGGCGGTTCCGCTCGTCGCGGCTGCCGTCTGTTTCCGGCCCGCTCTCCCCCTTCTCACCGCCGTCGCCCAAGTATCGGGCTCAGCGGCGGCGCTCGCAGAGGGGGCTGGGCCAGCCCGGGTGTTAGGCTGCGCCCCCCCCCCCCCCGCGGGGCCAGGACCTTTAATCAGCGGGTCCCTGGCTCCGCCGCTGGTACTGGCGGCAGTGGCTGCGGCGGCAGCGACAGCGACTCCTCCTCCCCTGGCTTGGCCTTCTTCTTACCCTTGGCAGGGGCCTCTCGTCGCTTCGCGCTTGCCGTCTCCCTGGCTCCCGCCTCCGCCCCGCAGGCAACGTTTCTCTTCGAGGGAGGAAGTGTCGCGCCAAACCTCCCCCCCATCGGGCCCAGTATGCCCGGGGCCACGTGCCCCATCCTCCCCATCATCTCGGAGATCATCACCCTCATCTGGTTGGTAACCTTGAGGGTGATCCTCTCCTCGATGGACCTCTTGTCGGACGGGGCTCGCACCGGCGGGACCGCCTCGTCCAGCAAGACCGGCTTCCTGCCTCCCAGGGAGGGCCTGTATGCCGCCGGCATGCCCTCTCTCTGGATGGTGCCCAGCACCTCCAGCCTGGTCGACTCCACCGTTTCCTCCACCGTCTCCATCTCCTCGGAGGAGGAGGAGGAGACCGGGATAGGCTTCGTTTTCGCCATTCTTCCGCGCGTCCTCACCACTGGTGAGCCGGGGCGAGTGTTCGTCGGGATTAAGGGTGGTTCGACGTCCACCTCCATAGGCGTCTCCCTTACTTGGGAGCGCCGTATGTCCTCCACCGTTGCCTGGAGTCTCCGGTTTTCCTCACGCAAGGCGGCGACTTGCTCCCGGAGCTCCTCTATTTCGACGTCTCTGGCGGCGTCTGTCTCCTTGCCCATTCTCTGGACCATCTGCGTCACGGCTGCCGTAATCGTGGCAGCCGCGGTATTGAGATGGCCTTTGTCGGTCCCCCTTAGGCTGACCGCCGTGGTACAGACCTTGTCGATCGTCCGTATCTCGTCAAGGATCCGTCCCGTGAGGTCAGCCGTGGGCGCCATTCGTAGCTCCTCCATCATTTCCCTCTCCTTGACCTTGCGGTTTTTGGAGAGGGAAGGAGCCACTGTGGGGTCCGACAGTTCCCTCAACCTTCTCTCCTCCTCCTCTCTCTTTTTCCTGGCGAGTCGGGCCTTCTTCACCTCGTACTCGTCAGTAGTGATCAGCCTCCCCCTTCGGCCGGTTCCTTTCTCCCGAGCGTAGTGCTCGCCGTCCTCGGGGTCCGTAAAGGCCGACGACTCCGACCCCACGGACGCGAAAGACGCCCGCGAGCCGGCCGATCCCGACCTCTTCCTCACTGACTCGGGGTCGGCCCCCTCCTTCTCCTCAGAGGCCTCCCCTAACGCCTCGTCCATCGTTTTCCAGAGGCCGACCATCTTCTCAGCCTCCACCCATCTCCTGGAGTAGGTCCCGAGCCTCTTTTTGCTCATCCTCTCAACGCTCACCCGTAGATCGGGGACAGCAAAGAGCGGGTTCCTATCCTTGTCGGGACCGGTAAAACGCCTCGGCGACGCGGGGGCGCTGCCCGCCCGCGGGTTCGAGGTGCTCCTCTCCCTTACGCTCCTCGGTCCTCCGGCCGTCGACTTGACGGTCCTGGAGGACCGGCCTGCCTCTTTAGCGGTGGCCTTGGGGCCGCCGAGGGGGTTAACATTCCCTGTCGCCGCCTTTGAAAGCCCTCCAACTGTCGGCTTGGCCGCCCTGGTGGACCTGGTCTTCCTCACCTCCTTGGTGTTACCCTTGGAGGTGCCCGGGGGGTCAAGACTCCCCGTCTCCGCCATCTCGACGTCGTCGTCAATTTTAATAAAAGATGCTTTCATTTCTGGTTGATCCCACTACCCGCTGCGGCTCTGGGTGGTAGGGCGCGCCCCACGACCGACCGGGGATTAGTCCCGATCGGCCGTGCCCCGGTGTACTCACCTGAGGTACCACCTTATGTCTCGGACCCCCGGAAATAACATCGGGGGCACTGGACTCCAGCCCCTTACACACCCGCGGGCGAGGCAAGCCTCCTCCCACGGACTATCAGGGGTCCCCGGGCTCCGACCCCCGGGGCACCGCAGCGGGCGCCGCCACGCGGGGGGCCCCACGGACGGTTGGGGCGAAGGAAGTCGCACCCCCTCCAACGCCTTACCCGCCGTGGCGACCAGCGTACCGTGTTCAGCCGCCGGCCGAGGTAACCTCCGCACCGACGGCTGTTCGACCCCGGTGGCCAGGTTCGGGAGGGATGCGATCCCCGACCACCAGAGTCACCCGCGCGCCGCCGGCTTTTTGCATCCGCGGCCCCGCCGGCCCCGACCTCGGAATATGTCCGAGCGGCCCGGCGGGTCTCCTTCCAGAAAAATTGCCCGGCCCAAACCTCGGAATATGTCTGAGTGGCCCGGGCGGTCGCCCTCCCAGGTCGCCTGGCCCCGACCTCGGAATACGTCCGAGCGGCCCAGACGACCCTCCACACTTGGCAGACCATGGGACCACGTCCCTGGTGTGCAACCGCCGAATGTGGGCCTCTCCTCCAACCAGCCCAGGACCTCGTCCTGAGCCGGGTTGAAAGAGGGATACCCCCCTTCCCCCTTCTGCCGGAGCACCGGCGTGCAATGGAGGAAAGAAGGAAGGGGCCTTCCCATTCCCTCGGCGAGACGGCATCCCTGCCCGCCTCGGGAACGGGGACCACCCTCCCCAACCCCACCCCGTGGCGCGGTGGAAGGAGCAAACCTCCTCCCTAACGGCCCCGGCCGACCGGGCGACTTTTATAGAGGCCGCCCACCTCGCGGGCCCTGAAATGGGCCCCCCGGTCTCCGCCAGCCTCACTGCTGACGGAGATTACGGTCTGTGGTGTGCTCTTGGACCCCGATCCTCGCCACCGGGCTCTCCCGACGGTCGTAGACCGCCGGTACTACCCCAGTAGGTCAACGGATCAAAGGGGAGCCCCCTCACCCGGTACCCAACGAGTTGGGTACCTTCGTCAAGGTGGCACACCCTCGAGGGGGGCAAAGATAGCTTGTCAAAAGCAGCCATATTGGCACATCCAGATCCGAAGGCAGAATTAGCCGTGACAACAGACGCTTCGGACGTGGCACTCGGAGCGGTCATTCAACAGAAGACGGATCAAGGATGGCAGCCACTGGCTTTTCTCAGCAAGAAACTCATCGGAGCACAAAAGAAGTACAGTCCATACGACCGAGAGCTATTGGGAATGTACACGGCAATCAAGCACTTCAAGCACATGCTAGAAGGAAGAAGCTTCGTAGTGTATACGGATCATAAGCCGATCACTTACGCTTTCAACCAAGACCTCTTACGCAGCTCACCGAGACAAGCACGACATCTGGAATACATCGCTCAGTTTACAACGGATATACGACATGTGTCCGGGAAGGACAATGTCGTAGCCGACGCAATATCACGGATCGAAGCGATACAGAAGGCCGTGGAATTAGAAGCCTTAGCCCAATCACAGGAAGAAGATACGGAGCTACAGGAACTTAAGGAAGAGGATACCTTACTTCGGCTAGAGAAAATTCCCATTCCGGGGAGCAAAACTACAATAATCTGTGACACATCCACGCCAGCAAACCGACCATATGTGACCAAGGCACTGAGGAAGCAGGTTTTTCAATCCCTGCATGGCTTGGCACACCCAGGGATCAAGGCGACGACAAGGATGGTGACAGAAAGATACGTTTGGCCAGGAATACAGAAGGACTGCAGGAAATGGGCACAAGCATGCATTCAATGCCAAAAGTCTAAAATCACACGACATATTCACTCACCAACAGGGGAGTTCAGTATGCCAACGAGGAGATTTGAGCATATCCATATAGACTTGGTCGGACCGTTACCAGTATCGAAGGGATACAGATACTGCCTGACGATGATCGACCGCTTTACAAGGTGGCCCGAGGCGATTCCGGTTCCGGACATAACGGCGGAGACGGTGGCTGAACACCTATTCAGGGAATGGATAACGAGATATGGCACACCAGCCAGGATAACGACGGATCAAGGGCGCTAGTTCGAAGCAGATCTATTCCAGAGACTAACGTACTTAACCGGATCCAAGCGCATACGCACTACCGCCTATCACCCAGCAGCGAACGGGATGGTAAAAAGATTCCATCGCCAACTAAAAGCCGCTATCAAGTGTCACGAAACCACACGCTGGACGGAAGTATTACCGATAATAACAATGGGCATCCGGGCAGCTTGGAAGGAGGATTTAAAGGCAACACCAGCAGAATTAGTCTTCGGGGAATCCATTAGATTACCAGGACAATTCCTGCAAGAAACAGAGACAGCTAGCAAAGCAGACACAGAAGATCTGATCGACAGAATACGACGGACAATAAACCGATTGAGTCCGAAACTTAGACGCCACGGTCACAAGTCCACGTTTATCTTCAAAGATATACAAACAACGCCGAGAGTCTTTCTGAGACATGACGCACCAACCGGAGCATTGCAACCTCCATATGACGGACCTTACGAGGTGTTAAACCGAGGCGAGAAAACGTTCAAAATAAAAGTTAACGGGAAAACTGTTAATGTGTCTATAGATCGTCTCAAACCAGCATACGAGTTGGAGGATGACTGCAGCCAACCAGACACACCAGACGATAGGATGAAGCTGGAAGATCCAGACCAGCCAACTACTGGGACGAGAACCCGGGCAGGGAGAACGACGAAACCACCAGTCCGGTTCAGTTTCGCCTAACCTGGGCAAATCTACAACCAAGGGGGTCATGTGGCGGTCTGCCGATCGCACATAAGACCCTACGGAACGGCAACCCGTAGTACACGGACCGATCAATCGGTCCCCACTACACGCGCGCAGTCAAGCCGTCGCGCCCCACCACGCGCGCGCCGACCGAGCGCCCGAGTGGGGCCTACGCCGCGTGCCGCAAGCTCACGCCGACAGGTGGAAGGCTTTCTCGCAATTAAAATGCGACCAGGGCCCCTACATTAGGCCCGCCGGCGAGAGCTCATCATCAGTTCACGGCTCGGCTATCCACAAGTCGGATTGACAAGAGTGGAAAGCTGTGAACTTGTCTTTTGAAGCAAACCAACAGTGTCTACACGGAGAAAGTATCGGACTACGAATCCACGCCTATCGCTGCCGCCTAGAAAACCAGAGCAGCCACAGGATCATCCTGCAGCGTGGAGTCTTATCCCGATTGACCTACCGACGAGGAAGCTTACGAGGCCGCCGAGACATCTACTGGTGGAAGGAGACGTACGAGTTCGGCGAAAGACTTCTCCCAGCTGGAATTTCGAGGCACCACCACTCCTGTCGCCATTGGCCGTTTGGCCGTGTCACCGGGAGACCGCAAGGAGAAGGGGACGCAGACTATTCCACCACCTCGAGTCCACAGGGGAACACAGGCGGAGATCCTCCTCGACGAGAGCGGAACCGACAGCGAGTGGGAGACTCCCACCATCGAGCGAGCTGCGCAAACCTGCGAAGCTCGGGAGCTAGCGGTATATAAGGCCGAGCACTACCCTCGAGCGAGAACTCCATCGCCAGAGCGAGTCCGAGCAGCACAGACCGAAACCGATCCAAGGCAAACGCTGACACCGCCGGGAACACCGCCGGCTTGGAGAGAACCCGGACGCTGGGGAAAACAGCAGCCGCTACACCGAACAAGAACGCGGCCGTGCCTGCTGTGGAGCGAACGTCCGGCTTAATCTCGCGATCCCATCGGCCCTTTTCAGGGCCACATAATTTTTCAATCGGCCCTTCTCAGGGCCACAATAAATTAACACAAACATAAATTACCTGACTTGTATACAGCCTTGTACATATACTGAATAAATACGAATTAAATGTACAGCATAAACCAACGTATAATCAGTTGCGGACCTTAACATAGCGACTCCATCCTTCCTGCGAAGCGAACACTCGGCAAGCGAGCCGAATCTACGTGGCCAGCGTGGCCATAGTGGACAAACGTCGACGGGACTCGTGCTATTTGACGTCTCGCTAACGCCCCTACGTCGATCGTTTTTTTGTACGTCCGTGCAGCTATTTCGTTGCACGACGGTCAAACTCGCATGGGACCGCGATATTTGTGCTAGTTGGCGTCCCGTGAACTCACCCATACCAAGAATTTTCTCGCACGAGGTCCGTGACGCTACTTCGTTGCACGGTGATCGGATTCGCGCGGGACCGAGATAATAGTGCTATTCGGCACCTTACTAGTGCTCGGAAAAAGAATCGGGTAACATGGCAAATTGACAATCGCCCGCCTGCCCGTCATTCGTTGCACACGGGTGAAGACCGATTCCGCGGGTACCCGTATCACACGGGTACCCGTGTCACACGGGTACCCGTGTCACGCGGGCACCCGTATCACACGAGTAATCGTATCATACAGATACCAACCTCATAAACGAGTGCCCGCATTACACATGCACTGAAAATATTTGGCCATACCCGCAACATCTGCAAGTTCTGAAAGAGCATTTTCATCGGCGGGCAATATTGTTACGCGCAAACGGAGCTGCCTAGCTCCAGATACAACCAACCTTTTAGTATTTTTATATGAGAATAGACAATTTTTTCCCATATAAAATTTATAATAATTGCGAATATATATATATATATATATATGTGTGTGTTTACAATTATCACAAATTTCATTAATCCACATTACATACATTTTATTACACATTGTATTATATATATATATATATATATACATACATATATACACATGTATAATAAAATGGAAATTAATTAAAACTAAATATATTAAATGCACTTCTATTTTTGTGTTTTATTATAATAAATGTATAATTGTAATATGTATTCTAATAAGAAATGAGAATTAAGAAGTATCTATACATATTCCATTATGTACATATATTTACATTTTACGTTTTACAAAATAAAGTATTTTGTAAGTGCAACAATGTAGTCATATTAACATATTATTGTAATATATATATTTTACAGTTGCAAACAATTTCTCTTCGTAACTTCTTTTTTTGTATTTCCTTTTTTTGGTTTTTTCTCTTTTACAGAATTATTTAATCAATGTTGAAATTTTATCTTAACAAATTTTGCAATAAAATATGGTACAATAAAAGTTATTTTAAATATCTTGTAAATTTTTTAATATCTTTATTGTGTGTGAGTGTGTGTGGTTAGTTACTTGATTAGGTTAAACTGTCATGCGTTAGCCGTCTGATATGCAAGTGCATGTGTAATGCGGGCACTCGTTTATGAGGTTGGTATCTGTATGATACGATTACTCGTGTGATACGGGTGCCCGCGTGACACGGGTACCCGTGTGACACGGGTACCCGTGTGACACGGGTACCCGTATCACACGGGTACTTGTGTCACACGGGTACCCGTGTGATACGGGTACCCGCGGAATCGGTCTTCACCCGTGTGCAACAAATGACTGGCGGGCGGGCGGGTGCTCGAGTACCCGGGTATTCCGAGCACTACACCTTACAAACTCACCTATATCAAGATTTTTCCCGTACGAGGTCCGTGACGCTACTTCGTTGCACCGGCTTCGGATCTCGACGGAAACGCGATTATCGGGTTCCCCGACGTCCGATCTACACGCCAAGATCGTTTCCCCCAGGAGATGTCCGTGCATAGCTTTTGCCGCACGGCTGTCACTTTTCGACGGGAACACGTGAGGCGTGTTCGCCGTGACCATTTATGGGCGCCTATACGGTCCTCTCCTGCAGAAGACGCTCGTGCACGACTCTCGGTACACGGAGGTCCGTTGACGACGGAAATCCTCTTTTCGGCATATACCACTACCCCCTCACGGCATCACGACGCTATCCTTCGCGAAAATCTCTCGTAACGCGATCCTCGTGCACGCCGTACCGCGTTAACTATATCACGCTTTGACGCATGTATCTATTTACGCTAACGCGTAATAACGCTGAATCACGGGGTTTTCCCCTTATTATCACAGTGTCAAGTCTATAGGAAAACTTGGGGCAAACATATCCATCGCGAACCGAACTAAATCAAATTGAATTGGTGTTGAGAACACTCAAGATAAATTTATTATCATAACGAACTGAATCGCCTCGTCACGTATGACTGCGTCGCCTCGCTCAGCGATCAGTAAAAGAACCAAAATGACAAAAATCAAAATTGATTAATCGCGCCGCGTTCGGCCTTGGAAATAAACAAATTAACCTATGTGCCACGCTTGGCGCTCTACCAGCAGTGCTCGGTACTTACAACAACGCAGTCTTATATCTTAAACCTATATCAGACGCTAAAGAAATTATCACGTAACTCGGTAGGCCCGGAACGCCATACCGAAAATAGGAAATGAAAATAAATCTTATCCCCGCCTTGGTACGTAAACAACTAAAAGCAACATGTCTATCTCAACGCTAAACGGTCGCGCGTGAGATGACGGTGAAACGAAAAGTGAAAAGGAAAACGGAACATAATAACTCTACTCGAGTCCAAGGCGGGTGGATGCGATGCCGTCGTGAGCACGCACGCTCACTCACGCTCCCTCACCACGTATCTCGAGGTGACGAGAGAGTTGTCGAAGATGGTCGGAAGTACCCTCGCTGGCTGCTCGCGTTCTGGCTCCGGCAGAGGGAGCTGCTCCTCGGCTCGCGGCTCCGGGGACTGCGTCGCAAGGTCAGGATATTAAAACACAAATGAAGTCGTTTGAAGAAAAACGACGCCCGGGCGAAGCCCGGGTAACCAGCTAGTTAGATATATTATTGTTTATATATATATTTATATACTTCGCCCGGTGTATAGTAGTATACATACATATAAATCTGCGGTAAAAGTAACTTATAAAATTCTATACAAAAAACGTTCTATACTTTTTTTCTCAGGATCAATCATTTTCGTGTCCTACATTTTATAGTTACAACTTTTATACATCTCAGAGATAATACACTATTTTCCACACCACCTCGGAGGTATAGTGTTAGGCGCGATTTTTTTAACGTGGTGTCCCTAGTAGGATTAATCCACTGTTTTTCTATATAACGTTTTTTGGAGAGAATTTTTTAAGTTCCATTTTTTGTAATAACTATTTTTAATGACTTTTCACTGATTGTAATGCAGATAGATGAACTAAACATGTATTTTATTTGTATATTATATATTGCACTCTAGCAGAAATCACATTTCAATGTTACTTTAATGCTTGTTTTCCATTATCTATATCTTTCTATAAATATTTATTTATTCTATAATGACGTTGATTCTGCTTGTTTATTAGTTGATCATTGGATTTGTTTTTTCAATCCTTAAAAACCTTTGTAAAAATAACATTGCGAGTTTTATTGCTCTCATCAGGAATGAGTATCGTTTGGTCCTTTGCCGAACCAATCCGTGAGAGTCCCACATATAATTGGTGTGAAAAGACTTCGTTTCTGAGGTCTACGCCAACCACTTTGAAGGTTTGCCCTTGGGACTTATTAATCGTCATGGCGAAACACATTTTAACAGGAAACTGCAGCCTTTTAAACGCAAATGGCAAATCCGTAGGGACCATAGGTATTCTTGGAATTAATGCTATTTCACCGGTTGCAGGTGCTGTCAGAATAGTTGCCTCTATGATGTAAGGCATGAAACGCTTAACTTGCAATCTCGTGCCGTTGCAAAGCCATGGTGGTTTAAGATTCCGAAGCAGCATTATCGGGGTACCAACTTTTAATCTCAGTTCATGTGGAGGCAATCCTGCAGGGCTAAGAGAGTTGAGAAACTCGATCGGGTAGTGGATGACTTCATCTCCATTTACCATTGTGTCTATTGACTTGTATGTTTTACATTCGGTGGTGACTTTTCGTAAAACTGTTTTATTAATCTCCTCTGCGGCTTTATTTTTTGCAGTTACGATGACACGTTCGCAAAGCCAATTTGTTTCCTTTTGTGGTAAATTCTGAATATCTGGATAAACATTGTCAATAATCTGATCAATAGTTCGGACGCAAGTTCCTACAATATCAGAAATGTTAATGTAGCAATTCTGAGTTATAGAGATAGAGCCGTCACCAATTTTAAGCAAATACTGTGCTGTAACGATGCGCCCCTTAACACCGCATCGTGTCCCGGCTCACATCCGCCGCGGACCGCCCGGCCGAACACCCGCCAGGCGGAAATGTGGGCGCGATGCGCCCACACACATTTTTTAAACAATCATACACCGCGATCTCGCCGGGATAACGGCTCGAGACGCCGCGGCAGGCCTGAACGGCACATCGGCGAAGCCGACGGGACCCGAGCGTCACCGAGTACGGTCGAGCGCCAGAAATGACAGCTACGACCACGCGCGCCTTGGGGCACGTGCGCACCGCTGTCAACCCCCACCGCGGAGACCATAAAAGTACCGTTATCCTCACGGTATAAAAAGGCGGCCCCGGGATAGATCCGACACTCAGTCCTGATCCTAGAAAAGCAGAAAACGTGGTCGAGAGCTCTCCGTCCACGTTCGAGTGCTCTCGTTGCTGCTTATCCTGCGACTTCTCGTTTCCATACCTGCGAAGGCGAAAAACCGGGGTGGAGAGCTCTCCGCCTCGGTCGAGTGCTCTCGACGCTGACGCACACCATCCTGGCGAATCGGGACGGACCGTATGTCCGACCGCCCCGACGCCGCACGCCTGCACCTGGCCGATAATTAACCCGCGATAGCAACCGCGACGGACAACTAGCCGCGCGCGCAATAACGATACCTTCGCCGAACCGTCGTACCGCACGTTGCAAATATACTATTAGTTTCGTAATTGTTTTCTCACGACGTACTGGGCCACCGCGCCTCCGAAGTACCCTGCCGGAATTCTATCATTATATTCTTTTCCGTAATTAAGTTGATATCAATATATTCTCGTCCGTACCATTGTTATCGCGTTGTACTGGGCCACCGCGCCTCCGAAGTACCCCGCCGGTATTCTATCGTGATTAGCCGCATATTCTTTTCGTAATCGTTTTATAGCGCTATCTTCTTGTCCGTACTATTATTATCGCATCGTACTGGGCCACCGCGCCTCCGAAGTACCCCGCCAGTATTCTAGTTGGATTATTAGCATATTCTTTTCCGTAATTATTTTTTATCATTATATTCTATTTTTGGTTATCAGCATATCGTAATTGTTTTATATCATTATATTTCTTTATTGTAAATTATAAACGGCGTAAATCCACGCTGCTAGTCACCACTCTGAGTAATCAGAGCGTTCTTATAATAAACTATTTTGATATCTTAAATCGCCTCTTGCTCACGTCTATTGTCTCCGGACCTCCCTATTGAACTCCTGACCCAGCGAGCCAGTCCGCGTTCAATTCGAAAAGGCAGGTCGTTATATGGCGCCCGAACAGGGACCGTTACGTTCCGCGAGACAATAGACGAGACACGATGGCTAAAACGTGGATCTACCGCCTGAGCAAGAGCCAGCTCATGGCCGAACTAGAAATTATCGGATTAGAAACCGACGGGACAATCGACGATCTACGGCGCCGTTTGAGCCTATACGTGGATGACCATCCGGAAATGGTGCAACCAGCCGTCGCGACCAGCGAAGATTCGCGAATCGGGCCCACGATGACTATCACCACGCCGGAGCTCGTTATCCCGCCCGCCGTCACGGTGCTCCCGCCGACACCGGCGCCGGCCCCGACCGGCCCCGACGTTTTTTACCCCGCGGAAAGCGAGCGCCCGAGTGAACCCCCCGCGAAGGTCATGAATCAGATTAGGAAATGGGATTGTCACTTCGACGGGAAAGACCCCGTAGCGTTCCTTGAGCGACTAGAGGAACTGAAAAAGGGATATCAATTCTCAGGGGCGCAGTTACTAATGGAGCTACCAGAGTTACTCCGCGGAGACGCGCTCCTCTGGTGTCGGAACAACCGGCATAACTGGCGAAATTGGGACGATTTTTGCAGCGACTTTCGCGACTACTTCCTTCCGCGCCGGTACCGCGCCCAACTCGTCCGCGAAATTCAGACGCGCTTGCAACGGCCGGACGAGCCCTACCGAAAATTCGCGACAGAACTCAGCACCATGATGCGGCGAGCCACGGGGTTCGCCGAAGAGGATCAAATCGAGAACCTCTACAACAATATGCATCCGCGTTACCATTTATACGTACGCCGAGACACGATCCGACGCACCAGAGATATCCTGCGCCTGGCGGAGGAATTCGAACACATTGAGGAGCAAACACGTGCTCGCCAAGCCCCGGCACCGAAACCTGCGACGGCAGCCGTCGCGTATGACCGATATGAGTGCTGCTGGAGATGCAAGCAGCGGGGGCATACCAGATTTGACTGCAAGCGGCCGCCCCGACGGTTCTGCTCGCAATGCGGGAAAGACGGCGTCCTCACAAAAGACTGCCATCCGCCGCCGGGAAATGCCGCTCGGACCGGGGAAGAAGCGGTTGCGCCTCGGTCCTCCACAAAAGATACAAACCACGACCGCACCTGACCGCCTTCGTACATCGACAGCCGTTCGACGCCTTGTTAGATACTGGCTCCGATGCCTCGTTTATTAACACACAGACTCGCCGAGAAAATACAAGAGATGGAGTACGCAGTAAAACCCGCGAGCGGACAGGTGCATCTCGCCGATGGGTCGAGCACGCCCATACGAGGGTACATGACGGTGCCCGTGAACATCCAGGGACGCTTATTCTGGCATCACTTCCAGATTATGCCTACGCTCGACAACGAAATGTTGATCGGCCACTGACTTATGGGCCTAAACTAAATTTTTCGATACCGCCACCACCTCCGCCAAGCGCAGGATCGCGTGCCAAACCGGCACACGCCATCGGGCAAACGGAGGAAACAGGGCGGTCCGAAGAAGAGCGCCTCCAGGAGTTTCCAGCCGACGAACTGCCGAAAATTCGAGGGGGTACACGGCCCCACAGACCGCACGCAACACGTCATTCGCGTGAAAAACCGACAGTACCGCTAAAACAGCGATATCGGCCCCGAAATCCCGCCATGCAGGCGATCATCGACGAAGAGGTCGATAAAATGCTCGAGGAGGGCATTATTGAACCATCCCACAGCCCGTGGAGCTCACCGGTGGTTATCGTACGTAAGAAAGACGGTAAGCCCCGGTTCTGCATAGATTTTCGCGGGGTAAACGAGGTCACAGAGAGGGACGCGTATCCGCTTCCCCACATCACCGCTACGCTCGACAAACTCAGGGGGGCTAAATATTTAACCACCCTGGATCTGAAGCATGGGTATTGGCAAGTACCCTTGTCCCCGGAAAGCCGCCCCGTGACTGCATTCACCGTACCCGGGAAAGGACTCATGCAGTTCAAAGTAATGCCGTTCGGCCTACACTCTGCCCCGGCAACATTTCAACGACTCCTCGACACCATCTTGGGCCCGGAGCTAGAACCGCACGTCCTAGTCTACCTGGATGATATAATAATCATCAGCGAAACGTTCGAGGAGCACCTCAGCTTGGTCAAGGAAGTGTTCCGACGACTACGAGAGGCGAAGTTGCGCATCAACGAGGAGAAATGCCGCTTTCTGCGTCGATCAACTCAAATATCTCGGCCATATCGTCGATCGCGAGGGCGTTCGAACGGACCCGGAGCAAGTTAGCGCCGTCGCCGAATGGGAGGCCCCACGCAATGTACGTGACGTTCGCCGGTTTTTGGGAGTCGCGTCCTGGTACCGTCGGTTCATTCAAAATTTCGCGACACTCGCCGCGCCGTTAACCGCACTCACCCGTAAACGCGCCCGGTGGACTTGGGGGGACGCCGAACAAGCCGCATTCGACGCCTTAAAAACCGCGCTGACGACCTCGCCGGTACTCGCGTGCCCAGATTTCACCCGACGATTCTGCTTGCAAACGGACGCCAACACCACGGGCCTAGGGGCTGTACTTACACAGTACTTTCCCGAAGGGGAACGGGTCATAGCCTACGCGAGCCGCGCCTTAAACAACGCCGAGCGAAACTACAGCGCGACGGAGTTAGAATGTTTGGCCGTGGTCTGGGGAATCCGGCGGTTACGGGGATACCTCGAAGGGTACCAATTTACGGTGATCACCGATCACCAGTCGCTGAAATGGCTGCAGAAGATCGACTCGCCAACGGGCCGCCTCGGTCGTTGGGCTTTCGAATTGCACCAATATGATTTCGAGGTCAAATACCGGAAAGGCGTACTAAATAAAGTCGCCGACGCACTCTCCCGACAGCCGGAAGTGGCCATGGTGAACCGGCCGAAATGCCCGTGGTACCAGAGAGTATGGCACACCGTCAAGTCAACACCACACGAGATGCCGGATTTCCGAATCGAACATGGCCGATTGTGGAAACACATACTTCACAGTCTAGATTTCAAAGAAACCCCGGAGGGGGAACAATGGAAGGAATGCGTGCCGAAGGAACGGCGAACCGCGGTGTTAGAGCAATACCATGACGCGCCCACCGCCGGGAACCTAGGTATCGCAAAAACCATCACCAGAATCGCGGCAAAATTCTACTGGCCAGGCATGTTCCAGGATATCACCCGATACGTGCGAAGATGCCCGACATGCCTCGCGCACAAGATAGCGCAAGAAAAACCCGCCGGGCAACTACACCCGACCGCGTTAGATCATCCGTGGCAGCAAGTGACCATTGATCTCGTCGGTCCGCTGCCCCGCTCCACCGCCGGTCATATTTGGTTATTAAACATGCAGGATCGATTCACTAAATGGGTCGAGCTCCGCCCTCTGCGTCGAGCCACCGCACCCGTCATCGTAAAAAACATCTTAGAGGCCGTTATCCTCCGCCACGGGTGCCCGGACGAAATACTATCAGATAATGGCACGCAACTAAAATCGAAACAACTCGCCAAACTATTGAAAGATTGCGAGATTCGCCACCGGTTCACACCGGCCTATGCGCCTCACTGCAACCCAGTAGAGCGGACCAACCGCGTCATAAAAACAATGATCGGTCAATACGCAAGGAAGCACCGAGCATGGGACGAGCATTTGACGGAACTGCAGTTCGCATACAATACCGCGAAATACGACGCAACCGGCTACACTCCCGCGTTCCTCAACCACGGCCGCGAGCTGCGTCGCCCCGGGGAAAGAACGCTTGCCGAATCCGCGATACCGCCATCGGTCGTCCGCCGCCGGCTCAACGAGGCCTACGAGCTCGTAAAAATCCAGCTCACCCGTGCCTTCCAACATCAGGAAAGGCACTATAATTTGCGCCGCCGAGATTGGCGTCCACGGATCGGGGAGTGGGTGTGGAAGCGAGACCGACCGCTTTCCAGTAAACATGCCGCGTTTAACGCGAAACTCGCGCCTAAATTTATCGGACCGCTCGAAGTTCGCCGCCTAATTTCGCCCGTTATCGTAGACCTCCGTAGTCGCTCGGGGAAATGGTTTAAGCACGTACACGTGCAGGATTTAAAGCGCGCACCGACCGACCGCCGACTTTCCGAGTCTGACGCCGACCAAGAGGGGGAGATAACGAGCGCGCTCTCCCGAAAAACAGAGACACACAACGATCGGTTTAAAGGTTGTAAACGCGTCGAAAATAATAAACCGAAAATTGCGTCCGGTAAACAAATAATGCCAGTAAACAATGTTAACCCTCGTCTCGAGCGAGAACGCGACGCCCGGCAGAAGGAATCGAGCCATGCGAGAGATGACTTCGACCGACCAGAGCGACGACATCGTCAAAGCGATCAACGATCTCCTCGGCGACGACGACGAGAAGTACGACCCGGCCAGACCCGGGTTTGAGCGACAAGGGATTACCCTTTACGGTGGAGGAACCAGGACTGCATTACGGCCACCTGCCCAGGCCGTGTGGCCGCCAATTCGACCACGGACAGTGCCGCTAGTCGGCACGCGGATTCAACGGTCAGATGCCGCCAACCGCGCCAAGCAGGCCTGGCTCACGGCACCACCACCACCGCCGCCAAAACGCCGCCGTCCGGAGCCGACTCCACCACGGCCCACCCTGACGCCGGCACGTCCCATGGGGCCCTTACCGCCACCACCGATTCCGGTCGAAGTCAGCCGGCAATACAAGCCGAACCTCGGCAACCGCCGATGGCACGTGCGATTCGACGGAGCAGGACGGGTCAAGTGGGTGAAGGAGAAGACCCCGACCGCACAGTCGTCCGTCGCTACAACATCGGCACCGTCCGAACCATCCGCCCTGCCGTAATAGGAAGACAAGGAAGATCGAAATCCGAAATTCAAGAAGGACGATGAGGTGCCTCTAGATTCAGGCACTTTTAACGAGGGGGGTGGTGTAACGATGCGCCCCTTAACACCACATCGTGTCCCGGCTCACATCCGCCGCGGACCGCCCGGCCGAACACCCGCCAGGCGGAAATGTGGGCGCGATGCGCCCACACACATTTTTTAAACAATCATACACCGCGATCTCGCCGGGATAACGGCTCGAGACGCCGCGGCAGGCCCGAACGGCACATCGGCGAAGCCGACGGGACCCGAGCGTCACCGAGCACGGTCGAGCGCCAGAAATGACAGCTACGACCACGCGCGCCTCGGCGCACGTGCGCACCGCTGTCAACCCCCACCGCGGAGACCATAAAAGTACCGTTATCCTCACGGTATAAAAAGGCGGCCCCGGGATAGATCCGACACTCAGTCCTGATTCTAGAAAAGCAGAAAACGTGGTCGAGAGCTCTCCGTCCACGTTCGAGTGCTCTCGTTGCTGCTTATCCTGCGACTTCTCGTTTCCATACCTGCGAAGGCGAAAAACCGGGGTGGAGAGCTCTCCGTCTCGGTCGAGTGCTCTCGACGCCGACGCACACCATCCTGGCGAATCGGGACGGACCGGTCCGTATGTCCGACCGCCCCGACGCCGCACGCCTGCACCTGGCCGATAATTAACCCGCGATAGCAACCGCGACCGACAACTAGCCACGCGCGCTATAACGATACCTTCGCCGAACCGTCGTACCGCACGTTGCAAATATACTATTAGTTTCGTAATTGTTTTCTCACGACGTACTGGGCCACTGCGTCTCCGAAGTACCCTGCCGGAATTCTATCATTATATTCTTTTCCGTAATTAAGTTGATATCAATATATTCTCGTCCGTACCATTGTTATCGCGTTGTACTGGGCCACCGCGCCTCCGAAGTACCCCGCCGGTATTCTATCGTGATTATCCGCATATTCTTTTCGTAATCGTTTTATAGCGCTATCTTCTTGTCCGTACTATTATTATCGCATCGTACTGGGCCACCGCGCCTCCGAAGTACCCCGCCAGTATTCTAGTTGGATTATTAGCATATTCTTTTCCGTAATTATTTTTTTATCATTATATTCTATTTTTGGTTATCAGCATATCGTAATTGTTTTATATCATTATATTTCTTTATTGTAAATTATAAACGGCGTAAATCCACGCTGCTAGTCACCACTCTGAGTAATCAGAGTGTTCTTATAATAAACTATTTTGATATCTTAAATCGCCTCTTGCTCACGTCTATTGTCTCCGGACCTCGCTATTGAACTCCTGACCCGGCGAGCTAGTCCGCGTTCAATTCGAAAAGGCAGGTCGTTATAGTGCAAATTGTTTTAAATTCTTGTCTCCTCGCAAATAAACTCGCATATTAATAGTCAGTTGAAGTTTTTTTACGTGCTGCCAAATCTCAGATTTTTTCATGTATACTTTCATAATATCCGCACGTGGTCTTTTAGGCACCACTGGCAGAGTTTGCCTGAAATCACCAGTAAAAACAAATGTTACCCCACCCATTACCTTTTCTGATGTTCTCAAGTCTTTAAGGGTTCGATTGACGGCATCTATATGGGACTTGTGCGATATCGTACATTCGTCCCATACTATCAAGGATGCCTGTTGGAGAAGTTTACCAGTAATACCATTTTTTCTCACGGAGCATACCGAACTTTGGTCCAAGGACACATTCAGTAGCAACTTAAAAGTAGAGTGGGCAGTTCTTCCGCCACTTAGAAGAGTCGCAGCTATTCCTGATGAGGCAACCGCGATAGCGATTTTCTTTTGACTTCTTACTTTCGCTAAAATCAACGAAATAACAAACGTTTTGCCAGTACCTCCTGGCGCATCTATAAAGTAAATGTTACCCTTATTATCTTCGATACTATTTATTATCTCGTCGTATACCATTTTTTGTTCTGTGTTCAGTTTTACTTCGTTTTCTTGCAGATATACTTGTAAGTCGTCGATATTGTGTGCTGTTTCTTGTAAGTAAAGTAGATTATCTATGTTTGAATCATTGCGCTGAAGTTCTGGCAAACCAAACTCTTTCAAGCACTTTTCTCCATGAGTGAACACTATGTCTTCAAGAAGAATCAACCCCTCATTGAAAATCTCCTCTGTGAACTGAACTTCACTATTGTTACTTTGCTGTCGAACCCGATTTAAAATATCGTCGCATAGGTGTGTCCGGAATGCATTCCATAATTCCAAAGGATTAGACATTTCACAAAACATTAGCATAATGCTAAATAACTCTCTCATTTTGTGTGCACTTTCCGAAATAACTGCATCTGATAGTGTATCTCGCCAGTGCGTGTCACTCTCAAGCAAATTCCGGGCTTGGCACGCCGCGCGATAAGTGGGAATTATTTCACCATTCACCGTCTTGAAGTCATTAAAAGATGTCGGTCCTCTGACGTGATGTAGGAGTAGTCTGAGGTAAAAGCATTCTGAATAATTAGGGTGTATAGTATATACTCGCCCTAATACTGTGTCCCGCTTCATACCTGGGCAACCATCTACATCTTGGCCCCGTTTTCTCCGTTGCCATTTTTTGTTAGACCATTTATAATAAGCCGGTACTTCGTGATAAAGCAAAGTCTATGCAAATTTATCAACCACACACAGAGCAAAGAAGGCTGTCAGAGTGGTTTGAGGTGGATTTTCTATAACTTGCTGTAAATTTCTTTCAGTAAAATACACTCTTTGCCCATTTTCTAAATGGACGGATAAATGGACAACTGTAGGATAACGCTCGTGAATAGAAAATCCTAGTAAGTAGCAGACCAAGACGGGATTTACCTCGGACGGGATTAAACTCAGCCGTCAGGGGCTCGGTGTGAGGGGGAAGCGCGTAGTGACAGCATCGTGCAACAGATGACGCCACGCACGACGCATTAAGCGTGGAGCTAGTTCAGTAGGCTCGACAGATGACGCCACGCAATAAGACTGTCTTAAGCACAATCGTAAGATGTTATGAACCAATCACAGAGCCGTAGTAGCGTCGTAAGACAGTACTTAAGAAGGGTCTTGAAATAAGATTTAAATATGAAGTAAGACCGTCGTAAGGACAATCGTAAGATGTTATAAACCAATCACAGAGCCGTATTAGCATCTTAAGACATTACTTAAGACGGTCTTGAAATAAGATCTGACTATGAATACCGGTTTAGGTTGCATGTAAGCCAAAATTCCCTGTGGGGCAGAACCCCCCTAGTATACATGCGCCCATCGCATTTTTTATGTCCTACGATTTTTTAAAAAAAAGTCGTAGGGGTCAGCATTCATAGTCGAAACGTATTTCAAGATAGTCTTAAGCAACGGCTCTGTGATTGGTTCATGACATCGTAAGAAAATACTTAAGACGGTCTTCAAAAATATATGATCCTACTATGAATACCGGCCCATACTAGTTTGTGCGGGGGGGAGTGTTGTGATTACATCATCGGCGTCGCGAAGTTTTGCCACACCTCGAAGCCACGAGCGTTTCGCGGAAACGCGATGACATTTGGAAGAAATTAAAAACTTAAAATAAAAGCGTCGTTTGGAATTAGAAAAAAAACATTTATGCGACGAATGTTTGAAAGGAATAACAATTGTGTGGGAAGGGGGAGTGTTGTGATTTCATCATCGGCGTCGCGGTTTGGCACACCTCGAAGCCTCGAGCGTTTCGCGGAAACGCGATGACATTTGGAAGAAATTAAAAACTTAAAATAAAAGCGTCGTTTGGAATTAGAAATAAAACATTTATGCGACGAATGTTTGAAAGGAATAACAATTGTGTGGGAAGGGGGAGTGTTGTGATTTCATCATCGGCGTCGCGGTTTGGCACACCTCGAAGCCTCGAGCGTTTCGCGGGAAACTACGCGATGATGTGGGGAAGAAATTAAAAACTTAAAATAAAAGCGTCGCGGTTTGGCACACCTCGAAGCCTCGAGCGTTTCGTGGGAAACTACGCGATGATGTGGGGAAGAAATTAAAAACTTAAAGCGATGACTGTTTTGAGAAGGAATAAAAAACTTACAATTAGGCGCACCTTAAAATTATATAATGGTTTTACTTATGACAAGAGTCGGTGGTATATGCATAAACATATAAGTACATATATATAAGTGCGAGACGAGACCAGCTCGATGTCAGAAGTCGGAATATCGAGAACCACAAAGTACCGTTTTTTTTTCTCAAAAAAAATCGCGCAAGTGTACGTCAAGATGAGTAAGAAAAATGTGGAATCTCAGCCCTCTCAGGAAGATTTGGAGGTAATGTTGCTTATGGAAGCGCCGTTTTCGACTGCTAAGGAAAAGAAGAAAACGAATGAAATCGGCACTCATTTTAACCTCCTTGACTTATTGTATAACATATGGAATCCCTCTTGGACAGCGACGCGCAACCTAAGATTATTACTAGTCAGTTTGAGTATGATGAAGTCCGCTGAGAGTTCGAAAACAATAACTAATTTCGATGCACGTGGCATGCGAAAAGCTCTGAAGGATCTCTACCAGTTGTGGCTCGACAAAGGCTCATTGAACCCTACTAGTACCGCCGATGAGATGCATAGATTTATTCGCGCCCAAATTCCTGATCCAATCTACGAGTGCTTTACGAAGAACACTATGAATGTGGAAACTTACACCGAATTGGTGATACATTATAAAACATATATCGCCAGTTTACCGCTCGGAGCGGCGAGGCAGATTTCCGCGTCGCGCAAGGTTCCCGTCGTGACCAATCACGACAATAACAACGACGACGACGAGGACGACGACGACGACGACGACGACGACGACGACAACGGTGATGACAACGACGGCAACGACGGCAACGGTGAAAACGTTTGCGAAAATGATGACGCCTCATTGGATCTACGCATGAAAAGGATGAAGGAGAAAGAGGTAGCGACAGCGACAGCGACAGCGACGGCGATAACCTCGACAGCGGAGGAAAAAGAGGATAAGAAGAGAAAGAAGCGGAATGATAGTGATGATAAGGAGGAAGAGGTGGACAAGGGACGCGGACTTGACGCATTGTTTGATCTGGCCCCCGATTTTCATGTCAAATATATTCAGCAGTACGTATCTAGATTAAATAATGGGCGAATGGAGACTATGAGATCACCCGGAGAGAGCGGACATCAATTGGTACGCTTGGACCTGTACGATTTCAAGGACGTAGTAAACGTTGACAAGCGTCACTGGTGGAGGCACGCGAAACTGAGAAGTCAATTCTTTATCTCCTCCTCGATGACGGACCGCAAGGGACAATTGTTGCGAGAATTATTGGATCAGGTGGCGACGGATATGTCGACTATTCCGGCAATCGTGAAAGAGACTAAGAATCTTCACTACTACGGCGGTCAGGGTGACATTTAGGTACGTATAATGTGAGAATATGTGAATAATTTCGTAAAAACTAATACAGTTGCTCGCGTTACAGATCGATCGTGTCGTCGAAGATCGGGCGGCGGCGATGGTGGTGGAATACATCTATCTACATACATCTATCTACATACATATACGCACAGATATGAGATTTGTAGCCTAGAGTAAAAAAAGAATGTCTCTCTGTACACATAATGGGAAATGGTAAAATAATAAAGAATATCAAAAAATGTGAATTGTATAAATTGTGTAATTGTTATTTATTGAAATGCTTTTTTAGATAGGTTTATTCGTATCGGGGGGGAGTGGTGAGAGAGAATTACAACTTTTCAGCCATTCCAAAACATAAAGCTATCAACTCGCAGTCGACGATGTCAGTGCGATCAAAAAATTCGCTCTCGCGTATCACACGTGGCACGTTCGCAGGGTCCGGAACCGTGGATGCGATAGCGACAAAACGGGACAGTTTCGCGTCGACCTTGTCGGTTATCTGGCACAGCGTAGCCGCTATAAAATTTATGCAGTGCTCAAGGTCGAACATAGCGAGCACGGTATTCATCGACAGGACGATACGAGTCTTGAGCGTGTCCAGACGCAGGATCGGCAAACTGTTGAGTCTTCCAAATCGTAACGTCAAACCTGCTGCGACGATGGTTCTGGAGGCTTGATTGCGCGTATTCTCGTCGTCGTTGTTGCACCTACCGCCGCCGCTGCTGCTGCGTCGCAGGTGCGACATTATGGCGTGTTTTTCATCCATGAGTCGACTCCATGCGTCGGGCGAGAGATTGATCTCCTTGCCATGATAATCCCCTATGATGATGTCCACGCGAGACGGAAATCTAACGGCGATACCGACGTCTATGAATTTGTAGAACGTTTTGGTCAACGAGTATCTCCTTCCCAAGATACGGATACGATAACGCGCGATATTGGCTATCCATTTTGTCGCGCGGTTGCCGTTGTCATATCTGTAAAATACAATGTGTATAAATACCTACATACTTGGCGGGATACGCTAGTCAGTGTCAATGTCAACTTACGCGTTTCTTTCACTGTTATTGCCGCTGTTGCTCGAAGTTGCATAGACATGCTCAATATTCGGCGGCAGCGTCGTCGTCACCGATCGCTCGTCGTTCCTTCTTTTTTTTTTCCAATTTGTTCCATCGTCGCAGATAGCGTTCTCACGATCGTCGTCAAAGTGATGTTGCAGCGGCGGGGATGGTTGCGTTAGCATTACCTGCAACAGTGGCTGCGGTGGCTGCGGTGACGGCGGTGACGGCGGTGATTTATCGAAATGCTGCTCCTGCTGCTGATGAGCGCGCAATGTCGAATACATCTCTCTCTCTCTTTTCTCAGCGTATCTTTCTATGCGTCTGATCGTTTGCGCGCGGTAGGTGGACCGCACAAGAATAAACGCTCGTGTGACAGGGTGTCGACTTAAAAGAAACACGTCATTCCCCTCTCCGGATAATTTTATGATAATTTACAATACTTCTTTACACCGTCGACTCGCTCTTTTCCTCTTCAACATCCTCGGACTCTCCGGATAATTGTATGATAATTTATAATACTTGTTTTTTTTTTTTTACACCGTCGACTCGCTCTTTTCCTCTTCAATATCATCGAGAGTATCGTCACGGTTACTCATCAGTGCGTCAATTCGAACAAATCGACTCAGGAGATTTCGCAGCTCTAGCAACAGCCCGTCCCTCGGACAAGTCACACCGAGCATCTCCGGTTCAAATCCGCCGATGGTTGTTACAGCTTTCGTAAATTCGTTAAATTTGTAGAATTGTCGTTTGCTGAAAAAGTAAAGATTCCCATCGATAAATCGGAAGGCCGTTGAAATACCGGACGGTATTCCGGGAAATATCGCTTGAATCGAGAAATATTGGGAGGCTTTCATCGAACACTCGTTCATCTCGGCCGCAAACTGATCGTCGTATATCACGAAGGTTCGTCCTCGGTTGGTATTCACCGCGGCGTTGATCCTCGCGTTCGCTGGAAATCCAAGCTCGGAGAGATATCGCGGCCAGGTTGGTACCAGCGCTAAACTCGGGTAATTCACCAGGTATACCTTATTGTCCACAAACAGCACGAGATCGCCCGACGGCGCTTGATAGGCAGCCGAAAGTGTGAAATTTACGGGGAGATAATTAATATAATTCGTCAACAAAAACGGTTTCCTGTAGGTCTTTCCATTTATATCGATCGACCATACGTGTCGCTTATGCACAACGTAAATTCGACTGTTAAATACCAACACGTGATCCACGCGTTGTAAGGCGCACAGATCCGTCTCGATGTCGTCTTTCGAGAATTTCGTATCAGTCGCGATCGTGGTGGCTACCGTCGTCGCTCTCGTAGTCGTCGCCCTCGTAGTCGTCGCCCTCGTAGTCGTGGTCATCGGCGCGATCGTTGTCGTAATCGGCATGGAAACCGGAAAGTAAACGTTAAGACCGTAAAGATGTTGGATGGTAAGAATATCCTCATAGCTTAATTTGGTGGGAAAAGATTTCTTTGGCACGAATGCAAACATCACTGAATCCCCGTTCGGACTATGCCTTAATCCTAGAGCGTGACCGATCTCGTGCGTGAGCGTTTGAAGCATATGGTAAGTTCCCGGAGGATTCTTGTCCAGAGTTATGTGCCATCGTTCCGCGTTGTCCATGTGTATCTCCGAGACATAGTCAATATCTCCAGTAGGGAAATACGCGTGAGCGACTACTCCGTTGGGGCCGTCCATCGAATCCGTACACATTCCATATCGGGGAATGAGAAACGGGTGAAAGCCATCGCGAAATGATATCAGAATGTTTGGATTCTGTATATCACGCGCGAACGTCAACGACGAATTCGCCGCCCATAGATCGAACGCGGCTTGAGCTGTTGTCAGTTGATCCCCCGTCGCCCCGTGAAAGTTCCACGTGAGATATGTTAGTAGGTATACTACACCGGTTCGAACCCAACCTAGGGCGAGGGGGGTAGAGGGGAAGGGGGGTTCCGCGACGCGGGGTACTCCATACCCGGTGGGCGAGGGGTCCGCGGGGGCAAGGGAGGGGGCCAAATGTTGGCGAGGGGGGGTAGAGGGGAAGGGGGGTTCCGCGACGCGAGGTACTCTATACCCGGTGGGCGAGGGGTCCGCGGGGGCAAGGGAGGGGGCCAAATGTTGGCGAGGGGGAAGAGGGGAAGGGGGGTTCCGCGACGCGGGGGTACTCCATACCTGATGGGCGAGGGGTCCGCGGGAGAGGGGGAACCGCGTTTACTGACATCGCGGCGGCCCGCGGGAAAGGGGGAACCGCGCTATGGGCCGCGATGGATGCGGACGCGGTGGCCCGCGGTGAGGGGGGTCCGGACTGCAACCCGCGTGACGTCACATCATATATCGTTTCCGCGTGCGCGCCTGCATGAATGGGCAACCCGTCATACTGACCTGTATGTCTCTACAACAAGCGGTACGTATGATGTATGTACGTATGTATGCATGTATGTATGTACGTACGTATGTACGTTCGTATCGCGGCGGCCTGCGGGAGAGGGGGAACCGCGCCATGGTCCGCGAGGATGAAGACGCGGTGGGCCCGCGGGTAGGGGGGTCCACGGTGAGGGGGTCCGGACTACCGCTCGCGTCGACCGCGGATCAGCGTGACATCACCGTGCTTGCATATCACATTCTTTTTCTATTTACCTCTTCACGTTCTCTCTCATACTCACTTTCTTACCTATACCTCCTCGTATTCTCCATCCGCGCCCGTTTGCGTCCTCTCTCCCGCTCTCAGATGTTCATTCTTATTCGCGTATTTATTACTAAAGCAGGTGCATATTTTTAAAATATTTGCTTTTAAAAATAGAAAAGTCGCAGTTTTTTATAATTAAACGACGCGGTAGCGTTCTACCGTCAGGTATTTAAATTTTAAATATTTAATTAATGCAATTTAAGGAATTGGAAGGGAGAGGTGGAAGGATAATAAATTTAAGCTTTTTTTAAATCATTATACATTTATTAAGTTTTTAAAAATTTATAACACCTAATTATAAAAAGATGATGCAAACACTCATCCATACTCTCTCAACTATAATATTCGTTACAAAACACATGTGCGGGGGATGTAAACATATATATACTTATTACAATAGATATACACATAAAATCTATTAAACGACTATAATAACCATTACACAATTATGTATTATTAAATATAAATTTCCATTTCTATGTTTTGGAATCGTCTTTCAAAACTTTTAAAAAACTCCTCATAATTAAGGAAACATTCAATACACTCCCGACACTCATGCGCAGGCTTTATGCGCATTAACCGTCTATCGCAATCACTACACCGCATCTTACTGGAAATGTTTAATCCATGTAGCTGCGATGAGATTGAGTGCCACCGCACTCTTCGCACGTAACCAATGGGCCGCTCTCGACGTGCGTAGCACCTTTCGCACAGCCGTTTCCGCGGAAAGCCGTACCCCACATAGCAGGGGACGATTCCGATCACGCAGTCGGATTGCAGCAGGTAGTAATACCGCTCCGGATAATCCTGCGGTCGAACCCCGTCCAACAACCTAATTGTGATAGGTTCTACTGGTGGTGGTCTCATTTTCTAGAATTAATAAATGAAATTAATATATTTAAATTTTTTAAAAATTTTCAAATATATAGAAATTAATTATTTTTCTCTTACCCGCTTTTTTCACTCTCTAATGCCTGTTCGTTACCGACTATGCAAAGGACTCTGCAAGAGCTCAATTTATAGGAGTTGAAAAATGTAGAGTGAGGGATCTACGTGATTTATCTGCGACATATTACATTACCAAAAACGAGCAGACGGTTGTCATGAAAAAATAATTTTTACTTACCGCTGCATCTTGCAATCGCGGGTGACACTATAAGCAGCTGTTGAACATAGCATATCGTATGAGATGACAATTGTTGTGAGAAAATAATCCTCGCAAGAAAAAGATGTTTAAGCAAATGTAATTGCATCTTTGCATAGAACACATCTAAAAGATGATACAGCGCAATTGTAAGGAATTGGAATAGGGAGAGGCTGATGGATAATAAATTTAAACTTTTTTAATCATATACATTTATTCAGGAATATTTAAGCATATTTATATTGCATAAAGTTAACGTACATCACCCCGTCTCAAGGCATCACGCAAAAGTTCATCCACAGCATAAGCTAATAGTTCGCAATCTATGACAGAGGTTTTATTACAAACTTCGCGCAAGATTTTGACAGCATCTTTTCTCTCGGCACCAAATAAACTACTTTGCAAACTATAGACAAATAGATCAAACCTCTCATCTACCTCATGTGTACTATGACACAGCTTCAAATATTCATGCTCGACACAACGTTCGAGCTCAAATAAAAACAATACAGTTGACGGCTTCATGTACAAGCAAGTATTGTATAATGTAAGTTTTACAACACTTGTTCTATCACGCATTTTAACAAGTTGAAAAACCAAATCTTGAATCGATAGCAATGAACCAATAGTTGACTGCAGGAGTCGTTCAATATCAGCACGTTTTTCAATTAACGTTGTCCATGTTGCGTGTGGTAACACTATTTGATTTCCTCGATTATCACCAAGAATTAATTCCACACAGGATGTAGGTCCCACGTTGATTCCCAGTTCCAAATATTTGTAAGATGTGGGTGTTAAGGGAAATATTCTTCGCATGATACGCGGCGTATTACGAGGTTTATCAAAACTAAAAAAAATACAATTATATATGTAAAAGTATGTGTACAATTATATATAAAGAATTTGCGGTACTTACTTATTATGCTCTTTCTTGCGAGACTCGTCTCCAATCGGAACATAATATTTAGCACCTGCAGTGTCCATTATATCTGGAGGTTGTTTGCTGAGCGTTTTGATGCCACAATGTGCTTGAACCGTTTTAGACTCTCGACTGAGCGTTAGAATCCTCTGGGTTAATTTATACACACGAAAAACTGCAAATATTGCATTAGCGCCGATGATGTGCGGCTGCAGATATGCATGATGACGAAAGTCCAATTTAGATACAATTTCAATTTTTGCAGTTTTGCGTAAGTCAATGGCATGATATCGTTTTCATGGGCAGTCATCGCGTCTCGCGATGACTTCATTAAACGTGTGCAAAACTGCAAAATTCTGCAATTTATAAATCAAGCGCCGATGTACGGCTGCTGCGAACATGCATGGTGACTAAGTCCACGTTAGATATAATTTCAATTTTTTACAATTTTGCATAAGTCAATGGTATAATATCATTTACAAGGACAGTCGACGTGTCTCGCAATGATTTCATCACACGTGCAAAACTGCAATTCTTACATTTTTCAGACAGTGCTGATGTACGGCTGCTGTGATCATACAGATTAAATTCACATAAGTCAAGATGACACAAAAAAATGATACAATTTTCAAGAACATGTCGCGACGCGTCTCGCGATGACTTCATCAAATGTGTGCAAAATCTTGCATTTTTAATAGCGCCAATGTATGAATGCCGAGATCATAGGATGCGTCATTAGTGCGGGATATAAAATGAAGAAGTCTGAGGATACACTCAGTAGTCGAGGACTGGAAGTCATGAGTGCACCAAATTACATGTAAAAAGTAAAAAGGATATTGCACCTCTTGAAGAAATGGAAGTTGAAGTCAATGGAGAAGAAGAAATGTCTGATGACGATGCAATTCTTTCGGATGATTCATGTTTCGAAAGCGATATGGAGGAAGATGTAACAGAAGTAATACATCGATTTCTAAACCAAGCTGAAGTTAATACCTTAGACGATTTAAAAAGATGTGCTGCATATATTTCTATTATACACCCGATCATGCAAAGTTTTGCTCATCATGTATTGTAAGAATAAGTGGACTATTTTCACGTCTTCGCGCCGTTCGAAAACATGACACTGGTACATACATGCTCATCGATGGTTTATTCTGTTCGGAATGTAGAGGTCCGTTGTATCAAATAATGCCATGTAATCTGTGTCCTATTTGCACAAAGTGATATAAACTGTTGTGAAAGGCTTATAACAGAAACAAACAAAAAATATTCTTTAAAGTGTTTCTTATTGAAAAAAAGGTCATTACAATATGGAGCGATTGGAGAAAAATGTGCGGGAAACAATCCACACGAGTAAATTCGGTGGAAGAATATATTGTGTGGGAGCAGCAATGCGACGAGTGTATCAAGTTATTGGAAGAGCAAAGTCGAATTAAACGTTCACGATCGGATATTGATGGATTATCGATTGGAAATCGACAATCGCTGATTTTTAAAATATCAAACCTCGAAGGCTTGAAAAATTCGCTTCGCAGACGCTTGTACACGCGGGTGCGGGATGTAGCTCGCGAGAAAATGGACTTGTATGGCGAGAGATCGATACGGCTTTCGAAAGTCGCATATTGACTGGTGTGGTTATAAACTATAATCACATCGAACCTCGTCAATTTCTTGAAGATGCTAAAGATATTGTACTCGATCGTGTGCGGAACATCATGCAACGACTCTGACAATGTAAAGATAAATACTATGTTTAATGGCGAATTTGTTGCTGGTGACAAACGCGCGAATATAAATATCGCTACGAGAAATTATGAACTCTTTCGCACGTCCGATCTACATGAGTGGTACGAGCGGCGCGTTATCGAGCCCACCTTAGCATCGCTGGAAGAATTCCAGGAACGTGATAGCGGGTGGGCATTGTCACATATAATCAATTTGACGGTGAACGTAAACAAGTACAATCCTTTGCATGCGGGGTGTTTTGTGGAAATCCCGCGAGAGATAAAGCTGAAGAGAGCAGTGATCAATGTGCAATCAAAGAACAATGCATGTTTCGCATGGTCAGTGGTGGCTGCTCTGCATCCAGCTGAAAGACATGTAGAACGGGTAGCCTCATACCCCCATTACACGTCGGTGCTCAATCTTAAAGACATTGAGTTTCCAATGACGTTGACGCAAATTAAAAAGTTTGAAAATCTCAACGACATCTCCATCAACGTATACTGCATCGAGAAGGAGAACTCGATTCTTCCGATACGGCTCGCCGATAGTAAGAAGAATAGACACATCAATTTGCTATACATGCAGGATCCGCAGGACGACAACGTGGGACATTTCACGTGGATAAAAAATCTATCCCGCCTTGTGAGCTCGCAAGTGAGCAAAGAAGCTCACAAGAAATACTTTTGCGATCGGTGAGTACGCATTTTTAAATAAAATTATGCAATAATTTTTATATAAATGATATATTAAAAAATTTTATTATTTACAGATGCCTACACTACTTCAACTCGAGCAAAAAGTTGGAGACTCATGTTGTAGACTGTCGGGAGATGAATGACTACGCTATCCGGTTACCAAGCGATAAGGACAAGTGGCTCACATTCGGCAATTATAACAGGAAAGAGCGGCTTCCTTTTGTCGTATACGCCGACTTGGAATGTGTGTTGGCAAAGACGGATAAGAAAGAAATGGAAAAAAATTTATACCAACATCACAAAGTATTTAGTATCGCGTATTATGTACATTGTTCGTACGACGATTCATTATCCGCATATTACTCTCGTCGTAGTGTAGATTGCGTTTCATGGTTCGCAGAACAACTTAAAAATTTAGCAATACGTGTAAAAACCATTTTATTTACCAATGTCCCCATGGTAAATTTAACGCGCGAAGAATGTGAAAAGTTTCATAGCGCATCGCATTGTCATATATGTGAGAAATCATTCGCGCCGGATGACGTGCGAGTACGCGATCATTGCCATCTGACTGGGCGGTATCGAGGTCCAGCGCATTCAAATTGCAATCTAAATTACAAAGAATCTTTTTGCATTCCCATTGTATTTCATAATTTATCCGGCTACGACTCACATTTCATTATCGAGGAAATTGCCACAGCGTTCGAAGGGGGAATCGAGTTACTTCCGATAACAAAAGAAAAATATATTTCGTTTACCAAAAATGTTCAACTTGCGGAAGACAAATCTGAATCGAGAAATCATATTAAATTACGTTTTATCGATTCGTATAAATTTCTTACGACCAGTCTCGACAAATTGGCATCTTTTCTTAATAATGATAAGCTTAAAATTTTAAAATCAGAATTTCAAAATTTATCTACCGAACATTTCGAATTATTGACACGAAAGGGTATATTTCCATACGAATACATTGACCGCATCGAAAAATTGGAGGACTCGTGTTTACCATCGCGCGAATCGTTTTACAGTTCCTTGACCGGTGACACTGTATCCGAGCGAGAATACGCGCACGCGGTCAACGTCTGGCAGCGGTTTCTCCATTCGAACGCTAGGCGAATATAGCGATCTTTACCTCAAAACCGATGTCTTGCTGTTGGCCGATATATTTGAAAATTTTCCGCGATAAATGTATCGAGAGTTATGGGCTCGACCCCGCGTATTACTATACTCTTCCCGGGTATACGTGGGACGCCATGTTAAAACATACAAAAATTACATTCGAATTACTTACAGACATTGATATGGTTATGTTTATCGAACGCGGTACACGCGGTGGTCTGAGCCAGTGTTCAAAGAGATACGCGCGGGCCAACAACAAGTACATGCAGTCGTACGATCCATTGAAACCATCGTCGTACTTGATGTATTTCGATGTAAACAATTTGTACGGCTGGGCAATGTGTCAACCTTTGCCCTATGCAGATTTTCAATGGGTCGACGACGTGTCTAGTTTTGATCTATCATCGATCTCGCTTGATTCACCTATAGGCTATATCCTCGAAGTCGACCTCGAGTACCCACAACATTTGCATGATGCGCACACTGACCTACCGTTTTGCCCGACACGCGACAAGCCGCCCGGTAAGCGGCATGACAAGCTCCTCGCAACCTTGCACGATAAGAAGCGTTACGTGATACACTATCGCAACTTGCAACAGTGTACGCGTCACGGGCTCCATATAGCAAAGATTCACCGCATATTACAATTCACGCAATCTCCATGGCTTCGCGATTATATAGAACTCAATACGAAATTTAGAACACTGGCCAAAAACGATTTTGAAAAAAATTTATACAAATTAATGAATAATGCAGTATTTGGCAAAACAATGGAAAATGTGCGTAATCGCGTAGATGTCAAACTCCTGACAAAGTGGGATGGAAGATACGGCGCAGAGGCATGATTGCGAAACCAAATTTTCATAGTAGAAGTATTTTTTCGGAAAATTTGGTTGCAATAGAAATGCGCAAACTAGAGGTTAAATTATACAAGCCAATTTATGTCGGAATGTGCATACTCGACATTTCCAAGACATGTTTATATGAGTTTCATCACGAATATATGTCACCATTGTATGGGTGATAAATGGTTGGGTAATGTACACCGACACAGGACAGTTTAATATATCACATCGAATGCGAGAATGTTTATGAGAATATAAACACGACCTCCACAAATTCGATACAAGCGATTATGCCGCGGACAATCTGTACGGTATACCGCTTGTGAATAAAAGGTACCAGGTCTAATGAAGGATGAAAACAATGGTGCGATAATGACTGAATTTGTCGGACTTAGAGCAAAGATGTACGCCTTGCGAGTCGACGGTGAGAAGATACGAAAAAGGTTAAAGGCGTCAAGAGTAACGTTGTCGCGAGAGAACGATAACGTTTGACGATTACATGCAGTGGTTTGAATGATGAGATTGAAATGACGCGACCGCAATCATGCATTAGATCAAAATTGCACAAGGTGTACACCATATCGGAAACGAAAATTGCTCTAAGTCCGTACGACGATAAGCGATACATTGTGCCTGATTCTACCGAATATTCTACGTTACCATGGGGACATTATAAAATACCGCTGTAAATATGTATTTTGTAAATAAGAACACGTATATTTTGTAAATAAAATGACTTATTAATATTCATATTGTAATAAATATATACAAGTTTACAATTTTACAATACATTATTTTTGCTTATCCAAGAATTGTGTGAATTATCAAATCCCAGCCACTTTACATAGACTTCATCCCCCCTTTTACGCAACACTTTTCAACGAGATACACGTCGGGATTAGCGACGCGATGCAACTCGTATTCGTAGAATCCTCCGGCAACGGGTTTTTTTGCAGGAATCTTCCAATAGATACGTCACGGATTAGTTTTCTGCACTTTGATAATTTTAAACACCTCTGTGGTCCAATTTGGCGTGTACCCTTTCTCGAAAATTGTCTTGAATTTACTCACGCGTACCGAGTCACCCACTTTAAATCGCGCGGGAGCAGCGATCTTTACGTGGCTGTACACCGTTGTTAGGAGCTGTCGGCGATCGCGGGGGTAACATCGATGGGTCGCATACCAATAGTTCGATGCTTTCGCGCGTTGTAATCTGACACGAGGCGCGACAATGAGTCGATCCATCTGTAATTTCCATTGTGTGTAAACATTTTCCACATGTCGTTTTTTAGCGTGCGATTAAATCGCTCGACAACCGATGCCTTCATTACGGAATCGTCGAATAGTGATTGATATTGTATTTCTTCAAGAGTTTCTGCACGTTTGCGTTGTAAAATTCCTTCCCCCTGTCAGTGTGAAGATTTTCGGACATCTTGCGCCCGTCTCGAATTATTTTTGCAATCGCCGTAGTAACCTCATTTCCGCTCTTGGCCTTGAGCGGTACGGCCCATGCGTGCTTGCTCAGCACGTCGATAACGGTGAGTATGTAGTGGTAGCCTCTGTTGAATCGCGTGTAAGGGACGCATCTCGACCACATCCGCCTGCCACAGGTCATCGTATCCGCGCACTATGACGCGTCTTCGTGGAAAATTTCTTCTCGCCGGAGCGTGTAGTTCCTCCACCAGCTGCTGCTTCTCAGCTGTTTTTCTTCTTACTAGCCATGATGACAAGTAAATGACGCCAAAATCAAGTGTAAGTTCTGTCTATCTATTCACGATGATTTTAAT
>JASTWQ010000860.1:0-63123 GCA_035220615.1 Leptothorax acervorum
AAATTTATTATGCCCAAGCCAAGGCTAAAGGGCAAAGATACATATAGCAAGAGACATAGAATGTAACATAATAGTAGCAGAGTAGTAGAAAGAAAAAAGTAACATATATGTCGCATACTAATGTAAAACTTAAAACTAATAAATAAACTGAAGAAAAAGCAAGAACAATGATGCTCAAGAACTAAGCAATAATCCGCAACTAACCTAAACTAAAGCTAGGAAACTTATTAATATGCGCAGGTTAACTTAAACTTAAACTAAGTAATATACATATAACGTAGCAGACTAGAAGTCTGACTAGACGACGGTAACATTGCACAATATGATTCACACAAGATGGCTAAGAGTATCAATTAGATTCAAATGCAAGTAAAAACAAGCGGAGAAGGTCTTTAAAGGATGAAAAAGTAGCTGCTGATGTTATACTGCTAGGAAGAGTATGCCAAAAACGTATTGAAGAAAGGCGAAAGGAGTGCATGTACATAGTAGTTCTGCAAGACGGAATATGAAATGATTGTGATGAGGCAACAAGGCGATCAGATCTTCTCAGAGATGGGTCGAGAAGGGTGAAGAGCTCGCTCAGGTATGATGGAGAGTGTAGAAAAAGGATGCGATACATCTGACAACCAAGAAAATATAACCTTCTATTCTCCACCGAAAGCCATCTCAATCATCGTCTATATGGCGTAATATGCTCATCCCGCCTTAGATCAAAAATAAATCTAATACAGCAGTTTACTAGTCTCTGCAGTCTGGTGTTCAACTCGCTACTTAAGCCGTGGTATACAAGACAACAGTAATCTATATGAGGCATAATCAAGGTCATCACTAGTTTAGTTCTCAATTCGGTGGAAAGTGAATTTCTGTTGAATCTTAGTTTATGCAGTGCATAATGGACCCTTTGCGAGACATTCAAAACATGTTTCCTCCAAGAAAGAGTAGAAGTAAATACAACACCCAAGTTCCTCACTTCACTCACAAAAGGAAGAGGGACTTGGTTTACGATAATAGGCGGTAAAAGACTACAATCAATATCCTTAACATAAGCTTGACTGCCATAAATAAGCACCTTGGATTTGGCAGGATTAAGTTTTAGACCATTAGACTCAGCATAGTCAAAAATAGCATTCGCATCCCTAGAAATTAACTCTAAACCATGACGAATGTCGGCCGGTAAGCACGAGAGATAAATTTGAATGTCATCAGCAAACATCATGTGATGTACATACAACAAGACGCGACCAATGTCGTTGATAAATAGAGAGAATAAAAGTGGGCCAAGCACAGAGCCCTGAGGGACACCGGAGGACGTAGGTAGCCAATCAGAGAAATTACCAGCATCATCAACCACGGCCTGAGAACGGCCGGTTAAGTACGAGAATATCCAAGCAAGGAGAGAGAGAGAGAGAGAGAGAGAGAGAGAGAGAGAGAGAGAGAGAGAGAGAGAGAGAGAGAGAGAGAGAGAGAGAGAGAGAGAGAGAGCGAGAGAAAGCGAGAAAAGAAGCGCGAGCGTCGATCGAAAATTTGAACTTATCAGCTTTGCCGCCTAGCACGGCTCAGAGCCCTCTAGCGACACGGTAGGTCAAACCGACAAACCTCGATTTTGCGAAGAAGAAGACGACGACGACGACGACGACGACGACGACGACTACGACGACGACGACGACGTATCTGAATTACATAAATTGGACAGAAAAATACAGGCTTATATATAAATCTGTGCATCAAGTGCTTATATGTGCATTAATTTTATATTATTGTAATTAGAAAAATCTATTTTGTTGCCCAATATTTAAATCTTTTGATAATATTGACTTATTTAATAAAATTCAATGATTTATTTCTCGAGAAGCGAGTTTCTTCCTGTAAATGATACGCTGTAGCGTCTCGCTCATCACGACTGGACGTATGTAATGAAGGATATATCGCTTATGTATCTTGTTAATCTTGTTACACAAATCTTGTTTTTGTTTATAAATAATGTTAATGTTAATGTTAATAAAAAATATACTTGGCGCGAGACGCTACCGCGTCTCTTGATAGATATATCATATTATAAAATAGCATTTTAACGCATGCTAAAAACAGCTCAAAGATTATTAACTCCATATCTTTAATCTTTTTTTAGATAGAGAATATGACATCCCATTATCATTCTTTAAATTGCAAGAATAATAGCCAATATCCTTACAAAACAAAAAACAGAGTAGTGGTAGGTAAGGATCGTGTTGATTTCATCTATCAATTTGCAAAGGATAGCAATGCCAGAGCTAACGCTTATAACTATGAAAATGCTTGGAGTATAGAAGATACTTGTTCAAACATAATTGGACCACCTACCAAATTTCCAAACTATGGAGATTTTTCAGAAACACTTATCGTGGTACGCGTATTTCCTCTGATATTATGTGTTATTGTTTTGTAGAGAGTAATCGTAATTTAACTTTATGCTGCAAGACATAGTAGTATTCCAAACTTTTTTGACTTTCTATAAATATAGAGAAATAATAGTTTCGATATCTCAATATCTCCATGGCACAAAGAAGGATATTCACCATATTTACAATGCATATATTGTAATAAACCGCACGATGAGAACACTATCCGTTTGAATTATATTGGTATGTAACACTTAAATTAAAGGTCAATAAAATATTGTTAAAGAAGATACATTTATGTTCAGAAAAGATTATAATTAAATTTTTTATTCTGAAGATCTCAAGTTTCATGAAGCCGTATATCCAATCAGAGTCTCTATATATGAAGTATATGAACCTGGATACGTTACTCAAATTTTGGCTCAAGATTCTGAGAAACACTGGTTTGAATTATGGACTGGACCGCCTCAAGGTGTTCCTTCTACATCACGGATGTTTTCCCCGCTTTTACAATTCTGTGACTTTAAAACCAAAATACTCAGACTAAAATTTAAGTCGAACTATCTGAACTATACCACACATTTAGATGCTGTGGAGCTTATTGGTACATCAAAATTAATCTTTTCTAAAAATTCTGAACAGAGTTTAACTGATCTGTTAAGAAGCATTAACAGGAAAAAACCTTGGCAAGGTGACATACATAATTTAACACCAGATCATAAATTGGCATACGTAGATATACTCGATCTTCAAAAAAAATTGCCTGAATGTTGCAGTATTTGTAAAAGGTATTATAACCGTGGACTGTAAGTAATATTCAATTTTTTTTATTCTCTCAATAATAAAAATAAATTTGTTCCATTGTTATTCACAGCGATATAGATAAGAATGATCACAAGAGCAAGCTCGTGATGCACAAGCAAGTACATCATTCGAATTATGCATATTTTATAAAAGATATCAAACTCTATTGGAATGAATCCAAAGAGCAACCACGTTCCAGTTTTTCTGCGCTTTTTGTAAAATACCCTATTCACAGAAGTTTATTTCTCGAACTAAAAAAATATTTATCTTAATATAATCTTATGTATTAAAATTTTATTTTTTATCTTTGCAGGATGAAATAATACTAAAAATTTTCAAAGATTTAGATATAAGGTCTTTGTGACGTATGAGCCGAGTAAATAAACGCCTCAATAATTTAACATGGGATCGTTTTCTCATTACATCTTTAAATTTACGAAATATGAGATATAATATGCATTCCATTTGTATTGATAATATTATATCTAATTACTTAGCACCCAGATGTGAATCTTTGCAGCAGTTGGATCTTACATCAAGCAATATTTCTGTTTCGTGTTTCAATGACTTCCTTAACATTTGCGGCAAGCATTTAACGCACTTACGATTAACGGACTGCAAATTTGTTGACAACTCTGCCCTATTACAAATTTCAAAAATATGTAAAATTTTGAAAGGTATAACATAAATAAATAATTGTTAAAACAGGTAAATTGTATATGACTAATACATATATATATATTTTTTTAGTATTGGATCTCAGTTATTGCGAGGTTGATGGCATAACGGACGAAGGATTTTCGTATCTCGAAAATCTAGAATTTCTAGAGAATTTAAATTTTACAGGCGCATTTAATATAACAGCTGAAACTCTTTGCAAAATACTACAAAAAAATCGCCAAATGCGTAACTTAAATTTGAGTGGATTGAATAGAGATCAGGAAGGCATACTTCTAGACATAGTTGCAATACAGTTAAGAAATTCGTGTCCAGACTTGGAAGTAATAAATGTAGGAGGCAATAATATTACTTCGCTCGGTATTGATGCCCTCGCTGAGTGCAAGAATTTACGAATACTGAAAATGTCATGGATGTACGTGTATGTGCTACATTTTCCTTTATAAAATATTATAGTATATTTTTTATCAAAATTTATACATTTGAAACCGTAATAATAGTATATGGCTTTTGTTACAGGAATTATGGTTATGGGTCCTATGACAATGGCACAATCGATAAGCCTAGCTTGCGTAGATTATTTTCCTCCTGTCTACTTCTCGAAGAAGTCCATTTGACGTATTTAATGGGCAAATTCGCCGAAGAACTGACATTGTGTAAAAACTTAAAACAAGTACACTTGGATGAAGACAATAGTTTTGCAATTTTGGAGCAGCGCCCTAAATTGCACACGATCTATGTTTATGATGGGGACTACGGCGTCATTCGCGACGTCTATGCTAAAGATGGCGGTAGTCACTTTGTTGCCCAGTCGAAAGAAGAATATCCACATTTGCCCATCTATGAATCGGACTTTTTTCCCCAATAGCACATCAAATTCAAAAAGAAAAATAATTGGTATCTGAAGAAGGATATGAAAGAATTCTTCATAATCTATATTCAAAAACAATTTCTGATTCAGAAAAAACATAAAACTATGTACTAGTTTATAATTAAATGTACTGGTACACATACAGTACTTGTTTATTATGTGTATCAGCACATTTAATTATAAACTAGTGCATAGTTTCATGCTTTTCTGATGCAGAAATTGTTTTTAGATAGCACATCGAATTCAAAAAGAAAAATAATTGGTATCTGAAGAAGGATAAGAAAGAATTCTTCATAATCTATCCAAAAACAATTTCTGATTCAAAAAAAACATAAAACTATGTACTAGTTTATAATTAAATGTACTGGTACACATATAGTACTTGTGTATTATGTGTACCAGTACATTTAATTATAAACTAGTGCATAGTTTCATGCTTTTCTGATGCAGAAATTGTTTTTAGATACATCATGAAAAATTTTCTTATCCAATATTATACATATAAGATACAATATAAATTTGTTGTTATTTGGGTATTGAAAAGTATCGTTACAATATTATTCTCGTATAAGGCGCAATTAACATATACATATACATTATTTAATTTTCAATAGTACATATGTCTAATATCTAATTGTGTCAAATAAGAAGTTTTCCATATATTAATCTATGTGTATTTACAATATATAAATAACATGAGAATAATCTACGTGAATGTAAAGATACGGGGGTGCCAATAGTTTATATCTATAAAATTATAACTTTGTCCTCAAGTATAGTGTTACAGAAATGTATTATAAAATATATCGTGCAAATATAAGCTATGTCGAACAAATATACAGATGCAGCAATTTGGAAAATAGAATTTAGAAAACACACAAACGTACACGAAATAGAAATATTTTCATTACAATATTACATAATATTTACCAATAATACATATGGATAATCGTTACGTCGAAATATTGAGCTAAAAGAAACTTTTTAAGAATCAAACGTCACAGTAGTACACACTATAATAGACTAAAGAACGTTAAAATATATTATGCGAACCGCACTTGCGCAGCCAACTTTCGCAAAGAGCCTCAACAAAATACTTCCTGATAGAAGCATCTGTTCCTTTATTGCCACATAAAAAAAGATTACTTAACTATACATTCCTTCTGAAATAAAAATGTAAATGGTCAAATATGTTAATCTCACGCCGGTGGTGTTTTGTTCATTCTGTACTGCATGTTAATAAAATTAGGCAATTCAGCTGAATATTCAAATAAAAAAAGAAACAAAACTATATATAGAATATTCAATCGACAAACAAAAGTAAGAAAACATTATTTAGGAAATACAAATATATACTCAAATCAAAGGTATTTTTAAGAAGAAATTACGTAATATTTATCAGCAATGTATATTAACAATCGTTACGTCGACATTTCAAGTCGTATCTTTGTAAAAAAACAAACGTAACTTAAGACAGCTGCGCGCACTAGAATGAACGAGAGTGGGATGTTACAATATATTATGCTATAGGAGGAGTGGACCGCACCTGCGCAGTCCGCTGTCACGCAAGCAGCGCAAGACTCTTCACGAAGTACTTTTTTATGGAAAATAAACATCTGTTATTGTTATTACGTTATTACCGTACCTACTCAAATCAATCGATTCAACCATACATACACTTCTCTTAATCTACGTTTGATTTTTTAACCGGTCACTGGCGTGCTGCAGCCACTTCTTTATAAAAGTCTCAATGTCGCTCTTAGGAACGTTTTTTATTTTTGAGATAGTTTCTGCAACATAATGTTTTGTTAGTAGATATATACATTGTATATATAGTGTTGCGCCCGTGCCGAGACGCCCGGTAGAAGCCCGGTAGGCAGCCGCGAAGCGCTGCCTGACGACGTGCCTGACGACGCGCTTGACAACGTGCCGAACAACGTTGTTTACTAACAGTCGCCATTCAGATTATCCGCCGGGCCTTCGAGCCAGACAGACGTTTCTCACGAGCTTTCTTTGTATTCTCTGACCATATTAAACGAGTTCTCTTCCAACTGAGAGTGATTATTCCCGGAAACGGGATTGCGCGCCGCGTTCGCGAGTGAGTGTGTGAGTGAGTGTGGCGAACGCGCGGACGAGCGCAACATTTTGGGGGCTCGTCCGGGATCGGACGAGCGACCGTGGAATATACGAGCGGGATGGCTTCAACGGCGCCTACCACGAGAAAGCGAGCCCGAGCGGAGACTCCCCAGTCGGATGCCCCGGAAGGGACGGCGATGACGACGGTTGCGGCGACCCTCCAGACGGTGATCCGGGAGGTGCGACTCCTGCGCGAGGAGCAAGCGCGGAGGGAATGGGAGTACGCAGCGACGTTCCGCCAGCAGGAGGAGGAGCTCCGCCGTCTTCGGGGGACAATCTCCGGCAGCGGCTTACAGCTAAGTCCTTCCTTTACTAGAGCGTCCGGGGACTCGGGAACGCGAGTCGCGAGCGGCGCGGGGGCGCGAATCGTGCACGAGGGGGACGCGGTCGCGAGCGGCGCAAGTGCGGGTTTTGCGCACGCGGGGGAGAGAGACGCGGTCGCGAGCGGCGCGAGTGCGGGTTACGCGCACGCGGGGGAGAGACACGCGGTCGCGAGCGGCGCGAGTGCGGGTTTCGCGCACGCGGGGGAGAGAGACGCGGTCGCGAGCGGCGCGAGTGCGGGTTTCGCGCACGCGGGGGAGAGACACGCGGTCGCGAGCGGCGCGAGTGCGGGTTTCGCGCACGCGAGGGGGAGAGACGTGGTTCGCGGGCGACATAGAAACGCGAGCTGCGCGCGCGGGGGAAAGTGTCGCGGTCGCGGGTGCCGAGTTAGGGTATAAACTAAAACCCGACACATACGACGGGACAGTTTCGTTGCAAGAATATCTTTCGCAACTGAATTTAATTGCGCGTGCGAATCGCTGGGATGACGCGACAAAAACGATCGCGTTGGCTTCGAGTCTGAGGGGGAAAGCGCGCTCGGTCTTAGAGTCGGTGCAGGATGTCGAGCAGTTGAATTTCGCGGAGTTAAAAGCGAAGCTCGAGTTGCGTTTCGGGGAGGGACGTCAGTCGCAAAATTGTTACGCGGCGTTTACAAATCGAAAGCAGAAATTCGGGGAGGATCTAGCCACGCTTGGCTCCGAAATTGATAGACTCTCGCGCCTTGCGTATCCCGAATGTCCCTACGAGTTGCGCGACAAAGTCGCCTGCGCGCAATTTATTACGGCCGTGACTGATAATTTTATCAGGCGAGCGCTTCAGATGGAGGGAGTAACCTCTCTGAATCTGGCCGTCGAAAGGGCCAAGGCGCTAAAGATAATTCAGGGAGATGGTTTCGAAAGAAACAGAGAGAGTTTTAATGGAAATTTTTCGAAAAAGGAAATTGAGAACGTGCGGGGTAGTGATAAGAGTAAGGAGGGAGGAAAGAGTGAAGGGAGAGAGAAAGGGGGAAAAAGCCCGAAAGGGAATTGGCGTGGCAGCAAGTTTGGCGCCGGCCGGGGGGAGTGCTGGACGTGCGGCAAAACAAGGCATTTCCGATCGGAATGCCCCAATGAGGGAAACGCGGTTGAATAAAATGTTTAAGAGAATGAAGTTTTTTTAAACTGTTTAATTCTTTAACTTTTAAGAGTTACCTTGTTCTGCGTTACTGCGTGTTGTCTGTTTTTCTGTTCCTAGAGGAGACCGACGGTACGCGAATGGAGGTTGGCGAACGGGTTCGGGAGGAGTCTCAGCCTGCGGCAGAACATCGGCCAGGACCTTCGTGAGCATACCGTCTCGAAGTGGACCGCCTGCCCACGGTTTTTGACCCATGGTTTTCCCGTGGGCCATAGGGCAAATGCCAGGCGGGGACTTGGGGAGCCCTGCGGGGCGCAGGGTCCATGGGAAGTTTCCCCCCCCTTGTCCGAAGATTTCGAGGAGAAGCGACGGGGCAACTGTCGTAGAAGTGGACGTCGGCTTCGGAAGACCGGAGCTCGAGGACGAGGTGAAGAGGACGGCTCTCCCTGGAGTCGGCATGGGGGAGCCTGGCCAGCTCTCCCCAGAGGATCGACCACGGGAAGAGGTCCTGGTGTACGGCGAGGGACCAAGAGGAGGCAGTCCAACAACCCGCAGCAGCAGCTCGGGTTAGGACAAGGAGCGCCGGCTTGGTGTCCTGGGAGCCGAGCTCGTCTGGGCGCTGCCCTCCAGATTGTCGGGACGACAATCTAAGAAGAGGGGGGCAGTGTTGCGCCCGTGCCGAGACGCCCGGTAGAAGCCCAGTAGGCAGCCGCGAAGCGCTGCCTGACGACGTGCCTGACGACGCGCTTGACAACGTGCCAAACAACGTTGTTTACTAACAGTCGCCATTCAGATTATCCGCCGGGCCTTCGAGACAGAGAGACGTTTCTCACGAGCTTCCTTTGTATTCTCTGACCATATTAAACGAGTTCTCTTCCAACTGAGAGTGATTATTCCCGGAAACGGGATTGCGCGCCGCGTTCGCGAGTGAGTGTGTGAGTGAGTGTGGCGAACGCGCGGACGAGCGCAACAATATATATATATATATATGTTTGTAGAAAAAAGTTGAATATTAATGTTTTGCCTATTAACTCACCCACAATAAGTTGAGAACTTTGAGTATACTGTAAGTAATATTCAATCTTTTTTTATTCTCTTAATAATAAAAATAAATTTGTTCCATTGTTATTCACAGCGATATAGATAAGAGTGATCACATTAAGAGCAAGCTCGTGATGCACAAGCAAGTACATCATTCGAATTATGCATATTTTATAAAAGATATCGAATTCTATTGGAATGAATCCAATGAGCAACCACGTTTCAGTTTTTCTGCGCTTCCTGTAAAGTACCCTATTCATAGAAGTCTATTTCTCGAATTAAAAAAATATTTATCTTAATATAATCTTATGTATTAAAATTTTATTTTTTATCTTTGCAGAATGAAATAATACTAAAAATATTCAAATATTTAGATATATAAGGTCGTTGTGCCATATGAGCCGAGTAAATAAACGCCTCAATAATTTAACATGGGATCGTTTTCTCATTACATCTTTAAATTTACAAAATATGAGATATAATATGCATTCCATTTGTATTGATAATATTATCTAATTACTTAGCACCCAGATGTGAATCTTTGCAGCAGTTGGATCTTACATCAAGCAATATTTCTGTTTCGTATTTCAATGACTTTCTTAACATTTGCGGCAAGCATTTAACGCACTTACGATTAAGAGACTGCAAATTTGTTGACAACTCTGCCCTATTACAAATTTTAAAGATATGTAAAATTTTGAAAGGTATAACATAAATAAATAATTGTTAGAACAGGTAAATTGTGTATGACTAATACATATATATATATATTTTTAGTATTGGATCTCAGTTATTGTGAGGATAATGGCATGATAACAGACGAAGGATTTTCGTATCTCGAAAATCTAGAATTTCTAGAGAATTTAAATCTTAGATGCACATTTAATATAACAGCTGAAACTCTTTGCAAAATACTGAAAAAAAATCGCCGAATGCGTGACTTAAATTTGAGCGGATTGAATAAACTGCAAGAAGTCATACTTCTAGACAAAGTTGTAATACAATTAAGAAATTCGTGTCCAGACTTGGAAGTAATAGATTTAGGAGGCAATAATATTACTTCACTCGGTATTGATGCCCTGGCTGAGTGCAAAAATTTACGAAAACTGAAAATGTCATGGATGTACGTGTGTGTGCTACATTTTCCTTTATAAAATACATTAGTATATTCTTTATCAAAATTTATATATTTTGAAACCGTAATAATAGTATATGGCTTTTGTTACAGAAACCCCTATGGGTATGAGCCCTACGACGAATGCACAATCGATAAGCGTAGCTTGCGTAGATTGTTTTCCTCCTGTTTACTCCTCGAAGAAGTCCATTTGACGCATCTTAAAGATGATTTTGTCGAAGAACTGACATTGTGTAAAAACTTAAAACAAGTACACTTGGATGTGCCTGAAGAGGAAACAATAGTTTTGCAATTTTGGAGCAGTGCCCTAAATTGCACACGATCTATGTTCATGATGGGGGCAAAATTCGCGACATCTATGCTAAAGTTGGCGGTAGTCACTTTGTTGCCCATTCGGAAAAAATATCCACAATTGCCCATCTATGAATCGGACTATTGTGACTATTACTATGAATATGAATATGATGATGATGATGATGAATAAATATTCATGATTTCCCTTGATTCTCTCTAATTCCATATACAGGGTGAGTCATTTGAATCTATAAACGCTAATATCTCAAAAATATGGAAGATACGGAAAAATGTTTCAGACAAAAGTTGTATGGTCTAAAGGGGGACATAAGATGGTGGCAATGATTTGACTTTGGATGGTCGTTTGAAGCTCACGTAAACGTCACCTTCAATTTCTTAAATGGAACCCCCTATATTGTAGTATATCGTTTGAAAGGGCATAAAATAAGAAAAATTTTGGCGCAAACCAGAGGTCGATACGTTGACCCGTTCGGGAGTTATTTAGGGTTAAAAATTGACTTTTTTCAACTTTGACTTTAAATAACTTCCGAACGGATCAACGTATCGACCTCTAGTTTGCGCCAAAATTTTTCTTATTTTATGCCCTTTTAAATGATATACTACAATATTGGGGGGATTCCATTTCAATTTTTTGAGTTGCAGTCCCCTGAGACACTAAAAAATTTTAAGTAAAACCCCCATATTGTAAAATGGATTGGAGTAACACTGGAGTAACCGACTCCAAGCCGACGTAGTCTAGTAGACTATAAAGTACTGAAGAAGTGATGACGTATGTAACATTATAGATTTTCAGTACTTACAGTTAATATCGAAACACAGCCTGTCTACCAATAAAACATACATAGAAAAGTATGTGCACTTTATTGCACTATAGTGCAGACTTTAGTGCAGACATTAAAACAAAATATTGACCTTTAATTAATTTTTATTAAAATAGAGTTGTTTTCTAAATAATAAAAATTATACCGACACTTTATCCAAATGATTCTGGAGCGATTAGATTAAAAAAAAATATTTTGCTTCCTCATAGAGGAAGCTTTGTTTTCATAAACTTCGTATATGGACCTTTGATCGTATATAAAGCTAGGTCTAATCAACCAAATATTAAAAAAAAATATATGAAATAGGGGTAGAAAAGACCAAAGAAAAAATTGTTTTTTAGTTTTTGATGCCAATGTGTTCAGAATGTTCTAAAACGTTGAAAAATTGCATTAAAAAAAAATCAGACAGGCTGATGATCCTACACCTACCAATGATGATAACAAAAAGCGCTCGTGGTTCACTATACCATATGTTTCTAACATTTCGGAAAAATTCAAAAATGTTACCAAAGATTTGAATGTTAATCTCTCTTTCTTTAGTCTGAATAAACTGCGTAACTTTATTAAAGTACAAAAAGACACTCTCCCAATCCAATCAAATAAGAACGTTGTATATAAAATCTCATGTAAAAATTGTGAGGCTTCATATGTCGGCCAAACTTTGAGACAGTTAAAAACGAGAATTTCCGAACATAAAAATACATCAAAGCAAACAGTAATTAACGAACACAGAAACAACTTCAACCATGAATTTGATTGGGAGAATGTGGAGATCTTAGACAGGGAGAGATATTTATCAAAACGACTAGTTTCCGAAATGGCCTACATCAAACTTGAAAAGAATAGTCTTAACTCTCAAACAGATACAGAATTTTTACATCATGCATATGTATCCATATTAAACAAATTGTAAACCTTGCCCATTAATAGTATATGTTGACAGTCATTTTATTTTTAATTTTATTTTAATTTCATTTATTTTAATTTTATTATTTTAATTTTATTTTTAATTTTATTTTCATTTTTACTTTTATCTTTAATTATTTATACACCCCATATATAAATTTGTTTATCTCGTCTTTTTGTTTTCACGCGTTTCGAGTCTCCACTTGTTTGTTATGTTAACCGATCTGACTTGCGACATACATCTTATTGTCATTTACCATGTGTGTGCTCTCTTGACAAGACCGTTATTTCGGAACCTCTTTATCGTGTGCTGTTTCGGATAAAACGTTATACTTGATTCTTTGATAATGGCTTTCTGTGTAATGTTCTCGTTCTCTTGACTACTTGGTGAGTTAATCATATTTATTTTTAACAACAACATCATTATAATTCAGTTGGGATTTACAGATTTTGATCTCGTAGTCATTTACAAACTAACATCGTTTCTGGATCTTCCAATCATGAAACTCACTAGAGTATAATGGAGAACTTGATCAAATAATAATTTATATCGCTGAAGATGGCTCAATCCTGAGCCGAAACGTACGGATTGAATGTACAATAAATTAATAAATCAGTAATCTGATATTTCAACGCATCAAGAACCGCGTCGACTCTCAGTGCCCTTTACTTGTTTGTTTAAATTTTCGAGAGTCCTTGACCTTTTATTTATTAAAAAAAAATGTCCGTATGTGTGTGTGTGTGTGTGTGTGTGTATGTGCAGATTTGATGTCTGTGGTTGCTCTAACTTCCGCAAATATTGAGATATCGGGCTGTTTTTTTTTTTAATCGATAGAGTATCATTCAAGGAAGGTTGGTATTGAATTTGGCGATGATCGGTAAAGGGGTTCTTTTTAAAAAAAATTTTGAATTTTTTTACAAATGTCTGTGGTTGCTCTAACTTCCGCAAATATTGAGATATCGGGCTGTTTTTTTTTTTAATCGATAGAGCATCATTCAAGGAAAGTTGGTATTGAATTTGGCGATGATCGGTAAAGGGGTTCTTTTTAAAAGAATTTTTGAATCTTTTTAGAAATGTCCGTGGTTGCTTTAACTTCCGCAAATATTGAGATATTGGGTTGTTTTTTTTTTTAATCGATAGAGTATCATTCAAGGAAGGTTGGTATTAAATTTGGCGATGATCGGTAAAGGGGTTCTTTTTAAAAAAATTTTTGAATTTTTTTAAAAATGTCCGTGGTTGCTTTAACTTCCGCAAATATTGAGATATTGGGTTGTTTTTTTTTTTATCGATAGAGTATCATTCAAGGAAGGTTGGTATTAAATTTGGCGATGATCGGTAAAGGGGTTCTTTTTAAAAAAAAATTTGAGTTTTTTTAGAAATGTTCGTGGTAGCATTAACTTCAGCAAATATTGAGATATCGGGCCGATTTTTTTTTTAATCAATAAAGTATCATTTAAGAAAGGTTGATATTGAATTTGGCGATAATCGGTAAAAGGGTTATTTTTTTAAAAAATTTTTAATTTTTTTAGAAATGTCCCTGGTTGCTCCTTTTGCACAGTTACTCTTTACATCCTTGCGCAAAACATAGGCTACTACGGAATCTCGGTTATTCACTTACCGATCAGCTACTTTATTCCTTGGTTTTTCCGGGCGTTTTTTCGGGACTTTCGAGATTGCTCGCTCGCGATGTACGCACAAAACTTCGATATTTTACTTACCGATTACCGATTTTATCCCTTTGTTTTCCCGGGCGTATTTTAAGTCTGTTTGTTCTTTATACACTCATAAACTATTTGACCGATCTGAACCAACTCTTGCACAATTACTCTTTACATCCTTGCGCAAAACATAGGTTACTACGGAACCCCGATATTTCACTTACCGATCAGCGTCTTCATCCTTTGATTTTTCAGGGCGTTTTTTCGGGAATTTCGAGATTGCTCGCTCGCGATGTACACAGAACCTCGATATTTTACTTACCGATTACCGATTTTATCCCTTGGTTTTCCCGGACATTTTTAAAGTGAAATATCGAAGTTCTGTGTACATCGCAAGCGAGCAATCTCGAAATTCCTGAAAAAACGCCCGGGAAAACCAAGGGATGATTGATACTAAACATAAAATCTTTAGTCCATATTTATGTAAATAAAACTTATTAATAACAATAATTAAAAAGTAAAACAAATTTTATTATATTTTTCAGTCATTTCTACCCCTATTTTATATATAATTCTTCAAGATTTGGTTGATTAGACTCAGCTTTATAAAGCTTCTATGTATGTACGAATTCTCCGAAATTTGAAATGTGTGTAACACGAGAACTGATCAATCAAAGGGTATAGCAGGATAAGGGGGGAGCTAGCGGCCCCCAAACAAAATTAATTTGGATTAGGGGCAACTTGAAGGTATCATTGAAAACATTATCTGTGGAGAATTCCATATCTCTATCTCGCCCCATTGCCAGAATATCATAAAATATGTATTTCTCACATTTTATTTTTTTTCTCCGCCGCTATTATAGATATCGAGATGAGCTTTGTCTCATCTCATAAATCATTTAAAGCACTATCAAACACGTTTTTCTTTAGAATTTTTTACGCTAAAACTCGACTTGCAGAATTGTTTAAAATATTTAAGCATTTCTTTCGCACGCTCCTTAAGAGGTGAAACCTTGGAAAAAATTTATAATATATGTTACATAAAAGACTATCTTCCCAATTTTTTTCAAATTTTTTCAAACACGGCGCCATATTTTAAAAAATTGGAATTTATTTTTTTTATTGTTCTGTAATAATAAAGTAAAATCAATAAATACAGGGTGTTTCAGGACTTCTGCACCAAACTCTGAGGAACGATAGGTCTCGCAGAAAGGATCATTTTTTGTCAAGCAACCCATGTTCTCTGACGCGTCGTTTAGGCGCTACGCGACCGCGCAGACTGGTCTTATTAGATGGCATGTATTACAATTATAAGATGAATTTATTTATTTATTCTTTTAAGTACACTTGTAGACAGTTTACAGAAAATGTTCAAAGTGTCTATACTGTCTATCCTGAACCTGATTGCATTCTGCGCTACAGAATGCAATACCAATGCAACGAAGATAGCAGCAAGAGGCCAACTGTAATGCAGAATGCAATCAGGTTCACGGTAGACACTTTAAACATATTCCGTAAACAATATTAAAGACTAAAGTTATTCGATGTAGCATAATATTATTTTATTGTGTGATACACATATTATCCCCTCCTTCCCTTTAGTTAAATCAATTTTTACCTCCAACTCTTGAAAACTGTGCGCCGACTAGATTTGTCAGACTTAAAAACACAGCCCCTGTTGGAATAGCAAAACAATTCAACTTATGATGTTAAAGAAATTATTGCGAAAAATATTACCCCAGCCATGGTTTGAACCTGGAACCTCTCGCTCTCCGTGCAGGCGTCGTCCCAATTCCAACTTTTCCAACAGGGGCTGTGTTTTTAACAAATCTAGTCGGCGCACAGTTTTCAAGAGTTGGAGGTCAAAATTGATTTAACTAAAGGGAAGGAGGGGATAATATGTGTATCACACAATAAAATAATATTATGTTATTAAGATCCAAGCTTGGACCGTTATGGCGATTATTCTAATTTAATATTTCGTAAACTGTCTGCAATTGAAAAAATAAATAAATAGAATTCATCTTATAATTGTAATACATGCCACCTAAGACCTGTCTTTGCGGTCGCGTAGCTCCTAAACGACGCGTCAGAGGACATGGGTTGCTTGACAAAAAATGATCCATTCTGCGAGACCTATCGTTCCTCAGAGTTTGGTGCAGAGGCTCTGAAACACCCTATATATTGCGTCATATTTGTTACAGCACGGACGTCATAAATGGTTTCCTACCTGAAGATTGTCACGTCCGAGTTCGACGTGACAATCTTCAGGTGGGAAGCCATTTATAACGCCGTGCTGTTAACAAATATCAAAACGCAGCTGTTGTAGAAAATATTAAAGCACTTTTCGCCGGGTTATATTACTATTGCTAATCTGCGAATATAAGCCATTTATATGTGTTGGTCAGTCAGTATTTTTACCTGACAATAATTATATATCTTTCTATATACGATCGGACGTGACAATCTTCAGGTGGGAAACCATTTATGACGCCGTGCTGTTAACGAATATGACGCAATACATTTATTGATTTTACTTTATTATTACGGAAAATTGAAAAAAATAAATTCCAATTTTTTTAAATATGGCGCCGTGTTTGAAAAATTCTGAAAAAAATTGGGAAGATAGTCTTTTATGTAACATACATTATAAATTTTTTCCACGATTTCACCTCTTAAGGAGCGTGCGAAAAAAATTTTTAAATATTTTAAACGATTCTGCAAGTCGAGTTTTAGCGTGAAAAATTCTAAAGAAAAACGTGTTTGATAGTGCTTTAAATGATTTACGATATGAGACAAAGCTCATCTCGATATCTCTAATAGCGGCGGAGAAAAGAAATAAAATGTGAGAAATACGTATTTTATGATATTCCGGCAATGGGGCGAGATAGAGATATGGAATTTTCCACAGATAATGTTTTCAATGATACCTTCAAGTTGCCCCTAATCCAAATTAATTTTGTTTGGGGGCCGCTAGCTCCCCTCTTATCCTGCTATACCCTTTTAAAGAATTATATATGAAATAGAGGTAGAAAAGACTGAAAAATATAATAAAATTAGAAATAGCACGATATTTTAAGAAATGCCTTTGATTGCTCTAACTTTTGTAAGTTTTGAAATATTTGGCTATTTCCAATTTTATTATATTCTTCTGTCTTTTCTACCCCTATTTTATATATAATTCTTTAAGATTTGGTTGATTAGACTCAGCTTTATAAGACTTTTATGTATGTACGATGTACACAGAACCTCGATATTTTACTTACCGATTACCGATTTTATCCCTTGGTTTTCCCGGACATTTTTAAAGTGAAATATCGAAGATTTGAAATTAGAGGAATTTAGTTATGATCCAAATTACGAATATAAATTTTTTCCGAGAGTAATAATTGGGAAAATGGATGCAATATGTGATCATTGTTAAGCCAAAAAGTTTAAAACTTAAACATCTGGAATGTGTTGTTCAAACGGAAAAGTTAAACTACCACCTTTAAATCAACCACTCGACACACTCCTTATGTTTGTCCACAATATGGATATTGAAACACAAGTGAACCCCGAAAGCACACGATATCCTATGGATGTCCATTGGAGTCCACTTAAAGTTCCTGGACTTCAAATGGACTCCAATGGACGTCCATAGGATATCGTGTGCTGTCGGGAAAGTTGTTTGAAGAAAAACGACCTCCGGGCAAAGCCCGGGTAACCAGCTAGTTATTTAATTAATACTAAACATAAAATCTTTAGTCCATATTTATGTAAATAAAACTTATTAATGACAATAATTAAAAAGTAAAACAAATTCTATTATATTCTTCACTCATTTCTACCCCTATTTTATATATAATTCTTCAAGATTTGGTTGATTAGACTCAGCTTTATAAAGCTTCTATGTATGTACGAATTCTCCGAAATTTGAAATGTGTGTAACACGAGAACTGATCAATCAAATTTTTAAGAATTATATATGAAATAGAGGTAGAAAAGACTGAAAAATATAATAAAATTAGAAATAGCACGATATCTCAAAATTAATGGAAATTAGAGCAACATTTAAATCTTAACAAATAATATATGAAATAGGGGTAGAAAAAACTGAAAAATATAACTAATCAACCAAATCTTAAAGAATTATATATGAAATAGGGGTAGAAAAAACTGAAAAATATAAGAAAATTAGAAATAGCCCGATATCTCAAAATTTGTGGAAATTAGAGCATATTTTAAAATTTCAACCTTTAAGGGCTACATCTCAAGTCTCAATATTTAGAAATGTCCCTGGTTGCTCTAACTCATGCAAATATTGAGATATAGGGCTAAATTTTTTTTTAATCGATAAAGTATTATTTAAGGAAGGATGGAATTGAATTTAGCGATAATTGGTAAAGGGCTTCTTTCTTTATAAAATTTTGAATTTTTTAAGAAATGCCTTTGATTGCTCTAACTTTTGTAAGTTTTGGAATATTGGGTTATTTCTAATTTTATTATATTCTTCTGTCTTTTCTACCCCTATTTCATATAAAATTCTTTAAAATTTGGTTGGTTAGACTCATGTTTATGTAAGGACGGATTCCCCGAAATTTTAAATGTCTTTAACTCAAAAACTAATCAATCAAATCTTAAAGAATTATATATGAAATAAGGGTAGAAAAAACTGAAAAATATATTAAAATTAAAAAATTACTAAAATCTTAAAATTTTAACTTTTAAGGGCTACATCTCAAGTCTCAACAATTAAGACTTTTCATAAATTGATATTTTTTGACAATTTAGTATTAATTATTAGCAATTTTTTTGATTCTAATATATTTTTCAGTTTTTTCTACCCCTATTTCATATATAATTCATTATGGTTTGGTTGATTAGACCCAGCTTTATAAAGCTTTCGATATATGTACAAATTCTCCAAAATTTCAAATGAGAAAAAGAAAGAGAGAGAGAGAAAGAGAGAGAGGGCGAAAGGGCGCTTTATTGCAAAAGCATTGATCGTTTTTTAAATAAAACTGACGTAAGTGTCTAGCCTAGCATCAGCTAATGTATGCCAAAAAGCCTAAAGTGCGTTCAGTTTTATTGGGAAACGATCAGTGTTTCGCAAAAGGGCGGCCTTTTGCAAAAGGGCTAGTCTTTTTGCAAAAGGGCTAATTTTTTAATTGCAGTTAGAACATCTCAAGTCTTAATAATTGAGACTTCAAAAAATGATTTTTTAGGATAATAAAAAAAGTGAGCAAGTAGAAACTTGCACATTGCTTCCATATAGCTTTTAAGGGTGCAAGTAGCAACTTGCACATTGCTTCCTCATAGCTTTTAAGTGTGCAAGTAGAAACTTGCACATTGCTTCCTCATAGCTTTAAAGTGTGCAAATTGAAACTTGCACATTGCTTCCTCATAGCTTTAAAGTGTGCAAGTAGAAACTTGCACATTGCTTCCTCATAGTTTTTAAGTGTGCAAGTAGAAACTTGCACATTGCTTCCTCATAGTTTTTAAGTGAGCAAGTAGAAACTTGCACATTGTTTTCTCATAGTTTTTAAGTGAGCCAGTAGAAACTTGCATATTGCTTTCTCATAGTTTTTAAGTGAGCCAGTAGAAACTTGCACATTGCTTTCTCATAGTTTTTAAGTGAGCCAGTAGAAACTTGCACATTGCTTTCTCATAATTTTTAAGTGAGCAAGTAGAAACTTGCGCATTACTTAATCAACATTTTATTTCGCTTATAAAGCTTCCTCTATGAGGAAGCCAAATTAAAGAATATTTACTAATAATTGTACATCAAATAAAAAACAAGCTTCCTCATAGAGAAAGCTTTATAAGCGAAATAAAATGTTGATTAAGTAATGCGCAAGTTTCTACTTGCTCACTTAAAAATTATGAGAAAGCAATGTGCAAGTTTCTACTGGCTCACTTAAAAACTATGAGAAAGCAATGTGCAAGTTTCTACTGGCTCACTTAAAAACTATGAGAAAGCAATGTGCAAGTTTCTACTGGCTCACTTTTTTAGACACTTTCTGCTAATTATACGTTTAATTGATTTTAATTAATTGTGATTATTGTATGGTTTTCTAAACTCTAAAAAGTTTTTTCCAAATATCTCCAAATGATTTCCAAACGATTGGATAATATAATTTTCAATAATTTTCAATTTGTTTGCCAACTATACGTCGGTGGCCACGCGGTACGAAGACATATGATAATTGCGTGTTTAGAGGTTATATTGTTGTGTGAATAATTTTTCAGTGATATTAAGCGATATTATAATTAGATATTATTTTGGAAAGATTATTAATGAAGATCATCTTTAGTGTGTTTTTTTCAATATTATTTATTTTGAAAGTCATAATAATGAGTAAAGTCAGTAAAGGTGGATTTTACTGTGTCATGTGTAAAAACAGATCTGGACGAAATACAGGAATAAAATTTTTTTTGTTTTCCAAAAGATCCAGAAATTTCAGTTAAAATATTTTATAAATAATGTTGCAGATTGATGTAGTATATTATAGTTTATATAGTAATATTATAATTGTGTAATTACTTTTTTACATAGGTCTAAGTTATGGCTCAAAGCTTGCAATTGTACGATAGACAGAACAACTGAAGAACTTCATAAAAATTATCGATTTTGTAGTGCTCATTTTAACGAAAACATGTATCTTAATGATTTAAAAACTAGACTCCTACCTCGAACTATACCCAATGCGATACAGACCACCTCAAATTTCATGGCAAATCCAAATGGTGACACTAACATTATTTTACAAGGTAATGTTTTGCTTTAATTTTTACTTAATTGAGTGGTACTAATAAATTTTCATCACAGAAAGTACAGGATATGGGCAGAAATTCCATCAGGAATCAGAGACAGAGACAAATGAATTATTACTAGATGGACATATGGAATTAACTAAAAATAAGAATTCCACTAAGTTTCAAATAGGAGAGATAAATAAAATAATTCAAAATAAATTAATGATTAGCAATGTTAAATGTATTACTATTAGTTAGTACAGTGCAACACATAATTAATAAAAATTACTGTGTATTGATGTTATTTATAGTTGATGGGATGCTAATGATATCAGAAGAGCGCAATATTTCAAGAGTGGAAATTGAAGAACTTGAGTCTTTGAAAGCACTCACAATCAGTAAACAAATACAAACGCCTCAGAAGTTGTCTCACAATACACCAAGAAAGAATAAATTGAGAGGAAGAATTATATCATTGCAGCGAGAAATCAGAAAGTTGAAAGAACAGTTTAAAAATGCACTCAAAAAAACAAAAATTAAGGAAAATTTAGAATACTACTGTCAGCTAACCGAGAAATTTTTATCTCCTTCTATAGCAGCTTTGTTGAAGGAACAAGCTAAATTAAACCAACAATCAATAAAAGGCAGGAAATATTCTATGAAATTTAAACAATTTTGTCTTAGTATCTATTTTACTGGTCCGAAGACTTATAAAGTATTGCGTAAGGAACTAATATTACCAAATCCGAGAAATCTTCAGCGTTCAGTTGAGTCGTTACAAATTTATCCCGGACTTAATGATTTAGTCTTCGATATGATTAGTAAAAGAATTGTTAATTTCACATGTTTGGACAAATTCAGCTTCATATGCGATATTTACCTTTATGTTCCTTACTATTTTAATATTTCTAGAAAAAAAATATATTTTTTTTTAATTAGGATAATGATTCCCTTCTCGGGGTACATGTTCTGGTGTTTGTTTAAAACGTGTTTTACTGCATCTACACCTTTTCTTACATTATACACCTGTTTCTTGTTTCTTCAGTTTTTCTCTCTGTTTCTCTTTATTGCACAATTTCAGCATCCATTCTATTCCTTTTCCATCTTCTGCCATTATAAGTTCTTCGCTCGAATTGGCTGCTCTTAATTCCGGGCATTCTCTTAGTACATGGTGCCAGGATTCCTCTCTTTCTTCACACAGCCTGCACATTTTCTTGCTTTCCTCCTCCCAGTATCTATTATCTTTCCATTGGTTCCCGCATCTGAATCTTGCGATTGTTTTCATCTTTGTGCCTTTTCCTTTCCACTCCAAATATTTCGCTCTTTCGCTTGTTTTTCACTTGTTGTATTCATTCGTTGATTTCGATGTCTCCATCTTCTTTCTTCTCTCTTCCAATTTTTTCTCTTTGTAGGTGATTGTCCATTCTTCTGTCGTGTTTTTTCCCTGTTCCTCCCTTGCTTCTCTTGTCCACTGGTTTAGTCCGCCCTCCTCGTAAAACATCTGCATCTTTCTACCCCATTGTGTCTCCTCCCATTCTATATTACTAATTTCTTTTCTGCATTCTCTCAGTATTTCATTGTCAGTCATTCCTTTTATTTTTTCTTGGTATTTTAGTACTCTTCCTCCGGCTTCTATACTGATTTGTTCTATTTTTGTTTTTTCTCTGATTATATAGCCTGGCGTGCATCTGTCTAAGCCTAATATTTATCTTATGTATCTTTCTTGAAATGCTTCTATCTCCTTCCATTCTTTCCATCCCCATATTTCTACTCCGTATAAGAGTATGCTTTTGACCATGACATTAAACATCATCATTCTTCTGTCGAAGTCTCCTCCAAATTTCCTTTCACCTATACCCCAAACTTGTGCCATGGCTGCTGCTGCTCTTTTTACTATGTCTTTTATGTGTGCTTTGTCAGTGTTGCATTTCTTAAATGTAAATCCCAGGTATTTGAACTCCTTGACTTCTTCTATCTTGTTGTCCTTCCATTTCCAGTTCTTTTCTTGTTTAATTCTCTCTTTCTTACAAAAGGCCAACATTTTGGATTTATCCGCATTTAAAGTCAGCTCTTTTTCCTCTAAGTATCTATCCAGGCTCTTCAGCATTTTCTTCATTTCTCTTTCCGTCCCCGCCATCATCGCTAGGTCGTCTGCGTACGCCAGGGTATATATTCTCCTTTTTCCCAATTTTACGCCTCCGTTCTGCCTTTTCTTTAGAAAATCCTCCACTTCCGCGATAAATGTTATAAACAGGAGTGGGCTCAATGGGAAAAAGATATATATGTATATGTGATATAGTTTTTATGTTGAATACATTATTATATTATTATTTCTTATATAAGATAATTTAATGTTGAAACACACATTAGAAACAACATGTACATGCATAAATAATAAATATAAATTAAATGCTTTAAAATATAAAATTAATTCTAAGGCCGGTATTTATAGTCCTGTCTAAAGATAAAGAAAAATATAATATTTTCATAAAAAAATTCAGGAATAAGTATATCATTCTCCACTGCCACAATGATAAAGATCATTTCAAGTTTATTTTAAGATACTATGTAGTCAATGAGAGATTCTATTATCATCACAGATTTTAATTAAGACAATTTTTAATGTTAGATCCGTCTATAAATGCTGACTTTAGTATTATATTTGAATTAATTTTTCCCTTCTCTTTGCAGATAAATAAACATGATAATTGGAACACTAATGCAATCGAGAAAAAACACCATTTCATGGTAACAATCAAGCAAGCAGCTTCAGATCGAACAAGCAATTTGGTCAAGGATATAATTTTTAATAATCGTGATTTAATTTTTATTACAAAATTCCTACGTGTATTTTGTTATCATTTTTGTAAATTACATTATTAATATTTCGATTTCTTTACAATAATCATCAGTTATATAAGTATTTTTACTTTACAATTTATATTTACTTGTTACAATTGTAAATATTTTTTAGCATGTTGTCCGCCACAACTATAATCATTGAAAGTTTAAAATAGTATTTTTATTACAACCTAAAATGTATATTTTATTTATCATTATTTAACCTTATTGGTTGAACGTCAATAAAGGTTTCACTCGTCAAATGAGAATGCGGCTTTAGTTTTGGAGAGAAGTCTTAGGTTTCTTTTAGGAGAGCGTACTATCTATAAGTTATGTGTTCACTGTTCTTTTTCGTCGTTCCTCCGCCATTAACTTGTGTTTCGTTATAAGAATAAAATACTTTCTTCCCTGCAACATACGGCGTACAACATTACTAAAAACCATATCATCCATCAGGTTATGGGGCCAGGAAGCCTATAGATTGCAGGTGAAACTGAGAAATATCGGCGTGAGTATTTATTAGACAACGACGTGGTCGTCCTTATTCACGGCGAGAAGACGCAACGGAACAGGAAAAATGGCGACCACCACTACCGCGATCGTAACTAAATTCAACGGCGAAAATTGGCCTGTGTGGAAATTCGAAACCTCCGTCATCTTGAAAGAGCGTGGACTCTTCGACATCGTGTCAGGAGTCACAGTAAAACCTGAAGAACATCAAGCAGCAGCGGAATGGTTAAAACAAGATGCCGAAGCCCAGGAAGTTATTGTTACGCGGATGGAACATGGCCCCCTTGCACATATATTGTCGTGCGAGAATTCACATGACATGTGGAATAAATTAAAGGTCGTGTACGACAAAGAATCTGCTGTGAGTATCCATCTTCTCCAACAAAAGTTTTTCACAGCAGAGTTTGATTTGATGTCTAATTATCTGTCCAAAATCGAGGAAATCCGGGTTAAGTTGAAACAAGCCGGAGAGGAAATATTTGACAAAATGACTATAACCAAGATTCTCATGTCTCTTCCGGACCAATACAAGCACTTCAGATCCGCTTGGAAATCCGCCCCGGCAGACAAGCAGACACTTAAAGAACTGACATCGAGGTTACTTCTAGAAGAGGAACGAGCGAACAGCAATGAAGTATCTACTGCACTAGTGAGTCGAGCCAGCACTAATTTAAAATGTTTTACATGTAACAAGACTGGACATTTGAAGAAGGATTGCTACAAAAACAATGTGATTTTTGTAAGAAGTCTGGTCATATTGCGAAATACTGTTTCTTCAAGAAAAAGGACAAAAACAAAAAGGGACAGGAAGATACTAAAGATCAAAAGAAGAAGGAAGATATCACAGCTTTAGTGGCAAGTGCGTTCGATCAATCCGGTGATTGCTGGTTCATGGACAGCGGGTGTACACATTACATGTGCAATGATCGAGACTTTTTTGAGAACTACAAGGTAACAGACTATGCTCATATGGTCCAGTTGGGCGACGGCGCCAAAGTTAAAGTAATTGGTGAAGGGAACATTAAATTAAAGGCCTTTGACGGAAATAAATGGTCAATGGTGGAGTTGAAAAACGTACTTTTTGTGCCGAATTTAAAAGTAAACTTGTTCTCAGTTATTAGTGCCTTAGATAAAAATTTGAACATGATCTCAGATAACAATACTTGTAAATTCATTAAAGACAATATAACAATTGTAATTGCAAAACGTGAGGGCAGGATGTTTAAGATGTGTTTTAATAGGATAGAGCAAGCATTGTCAAGCGCAACTACTAATATCAATACGGAAGTGTCGAACTTGAAAGTTAGTAACAAGAAAACCTTACAAAACAATGTCTGTAACAATGATTGTGATTTGCTTCGTTACCATATTATGTTAGCACATCAAAACTTTGCTCACGTAAAGGAGGTCCTTGTACAAAATAACATTTCTATTCTCTGTAATAAAAATCACTTCTGTACGGCGTGTATTGAAGGAAAACATTGCAAGAAACCTCATCCAAGTAGTGAAAACAGGACTAGTTCACCAGGAGAGCTGATCCATGCAGATGTGTGCGGTCCTTTAGAAGAGACATCACTGGGAGGCTCGCGGTACTTTCTCCTGTTGAAAGATAATTTTTCACATTTCCGCATTGTCTATTTTCTAAAAGAAAAGAGTCAAGTCCCATCAAAATTAAAATCATTTTTTGCTATGTGTCAGAATCAAGGAACCAGTGTCAAGATATTACGGACCGACAATGGTAGGGAATTTATAAACGAAACGGTAAAACGAATGTTAGAAGACCTTGGGATCGTTCATCAAACGTCCGTACCCTACACCCCAGCTCAAAACGGAAAGGTGGAGAGAGAGATGCGGACAGTAGTGGAGGCTGCAAGAACGATGCTAAAAGAAAAATCCTTGCAGAAGAATCTCTGGGCTGAAGCAGTCAACACAGCTGTATTTATACTAAACAGGACCGGTACCAGCTCAATGGCTAAGAAAACTCCGTATGAGCTGTGGTTTAATAAAAGCTTCGACATCTACTCGCTGAAAGGCTCCTTTGGAACTGAAGTATGGACTCACATACCGAAACAACGACGCTTGAAATTAGACAGTAAAAGCAGAAGAGGGGTCCTAGTTGGTTATGGAGAAAACACTAAAGGCTTCAAAATCTACTATCCTGACCAAAAAACTTTCTCAATAGAACGAGAAGTTGTGTTTGCCCCTGGAAAGCCACCGGTTTCAGCTAAGGAACTCTGGATGCAAACTGAAGAGATGTCAGATGGCGAGACACTGAGTTCTGAAGAGAGCTTCGAAGAAGAAAGACAAACTGAAGAAAGACAAACTGAAGAAAGACAAACTGAAGACACTGAAGATCGTGCAGAACAAGAAGAGATAGAAGAATATGATCAAACTCCCGTATCGAGTTTAAACCCTCAGACCAATGAAGGAAGACCGAAACGAAATACTAGGCCACCTAGGAAACTTGTAGAGGAGTATCATTGCTATCTTGCGATGGAAGATGAAGAGCCAGCAACATTGGAAGAGGCCCTGTCGTCACCTCAGGCGACTCAATGGAAAGAGGCAATGAAAGCGGAGATGACAGCGCTCACAGAAAACAACACTTGGACCTTAGTTAAAAGGTCAGAACACAAGTCGGTAATTATTGACACCAAATGGGTCTATAAGGTAAAGCAAAATAGAGATAATAAAAATATCCTTTTTAAAGCACGATTAGTAGCAAAAGGTTTTGTACAGAAAGATTTAGACTATTGTGATATTTCACCCGTGGTTAAGTTAACTAGTGTCAGAACATTATTAGCTATTGGTAATAAAAATAATTGGGAAATATTTCATTTAGACGTTTGTAGTGCTTTTCTAAATGGCGTAATTAAAGAAGAGATTTATGTAGTTTTGCCAGAAAATTTCAATGTACCCAAAGATAAACTTGGTAAATTACAAAAAGCCTTATACGGGTTAAAAGGGGCTCCTAGATGTTGGTATGAGAGACTAGATGAATTCATGTTAAGTCAGGGTTTCAGTAAGACGAAGAGTGATCAATGTATATACTATTATATAAGAGGCGATTGTAAAGTTTATATACTTGTGTTTGTTGACGATCTTTTGTGCACTGGATCTGGTCCAATGTTAGACATTATTATAAACAAACTGAAAAGTGTTTTCAAAATGAAAGATCTTGGTCTCGCAAGTTGCTATTTGGGTATCAACATAAAACAAGATTTAAAAAATGGAATTACTACCTTGGACCAGACTCAGTATCTCAAGAGAGTACTTGAAAAATTTAACATGTCTAATTGTCACAGTGTAAGCACACCAATGGATCCGAATGTAAATTTATCAGCTTTACGGAGGGATAAGTCGGAGAGTGCCGATTTGGAACAACGATGTAGGAGACTTATTGGCAGTATAATGTATGCTATGATTGGTACTAGACCAGATTTATGCGCAAGTATAACCTTTCTATCTCGGTTCCAAAATTGCGCTAGCAATGAGCTGTGGACATGTCTTAAACGCGTATTACGGTACATCAAAGGTACCATCGATTTCATGTTAATTTATCGAAGAGAAGCAAATAACGAATTATTAACAGGCTACGCTGATGCAGACTGGGGAAATAATCCAATAGACAGAAGGTCTACTAGTGGTTTCTGTCTTCAAGTATATGGAAACTTAGTAATGTGGACATCAAAGAAACAGGCTACAGTGGCTTTGTCTACTTGCGAGGCTGAATACGTAGCTCTCAGTTGCTGCATCAGCGAAGCATGTTGGCTAAGAAATTTATTATTGGAGTTAGAAATTTCCGATAGCATTGTTGTAACTATTTACGAGGACAACCAGTCAACCACTAGATCATGCAACTCTCATGAACAACTAAAACGCATGAAACATCTAGACATTAAATACCATTTTATTAAAGAGAAAATATCTCAAAAATTTATCGATGTTAAATATATTCATACTAGTGATCAAATGGCTGACATACTAACTAAACCTCTGCATCGACCATCGTTTGCAAAAATTAGATTGTTAATGGGGTTAAGCAACCAAAGAGAGTTAATATAATTAAACAAGATGTAACATTTGTTTATTTAGTTACGTACAAATTTACATGTTTAAACAAAAATTTATATGTTTTATAAGAAAACTACTATTGTTAAATATCTAAATAAGCGTTAACAGAAATTTAATTACAAATTTTATTCAAAGTATGAAACCTTCATTGAGGGAGGGTATTAGTTGAACGTCAATAAAGGTTTCACTCGTCAAATGAGAATGCTGCTTTAGTTTTGGAGAGAAGTCTTAGGTTTCTTTTAGGAGAGCGTACTATCTATAAGTTATGTGTTCACTGTTCTTTTTCGTCGTTCCTCCGCCATTAACTTGTGTTTTGTTATAAGAATAAAATACTTTCTTCCCTGCAACATACGGCGTACAACATTACTAAAAACCATATCATCCATCAAACCTTATTTCAGAATTTAATTTTTCTTAACTTTTTCCGTGATCTCTTTTACCTATTCACCTATCTCTTATTTTACAATTCGACACAAATACATAAGTAATATTTAAATTATCTTTTTCCATTTTATATCTTCGAATAACGCGCTTTCTAACTATTCAAAACATGGCGGATGGTCACGTGACTAGGTAACATAGGGTGCTTTCCAATTGTTTAACACATCCTAACACAAACATACACAGGAAGGCACAAAGTGTAGCGATGTGCACGACTCAATTGGAACAAAATGTGTACTAATGTGTACGCTGTGCACGGTTTTTGGTAGGGTTATTCATTATTGTGATACAAGATAATTCGAATTACTTATTACTTCAATGATACTCTTGATATTTTCGTTGATTTGTAGTTTTTTTGCCTTTTTGAATAAAAAAAAGAAAAAGAAATGCGCGGCCACTCATTTATAGCCGCCGTGGCTAGTAACTATTTCATTGTCACTAGAGAACACAAGCTTACACAGCCGACTAGTAGCTCTCGGGCGAGTACGGATGTGTAGCGTTGTGTCGACGATTACGGCAATTGGAACACAACTTGTGTCGCCGTGTGCACGAAAGTGTCTAGGGATATTGCAATTGGAAAGCACCCATAAACATCAAAGGTTCCGGCTGTACTGTCGTAACTGGTTATAGCTAAACTGTGTCGAAATCACCGATTCCACCCGTTCCTCTTGTCTCACTTAATTCCGACTACAACGAGTAGTGAACGAGTGGAAAGCCGATTCCGCCTGGCATCCGTAATAGCATAAATGTATAAACAAAATCCAACGGAATCGCAGTCGGAAACTCTCCAATCGGAATCTGGCGATTCCGAACGGAATCGTGAAATGTTCCATAATAGGTCCCTAGAAGCAATAGCAATCCGATAGCATAAAGTTTGGTATATGTATGTACCATGAAACCATACCAAACAAAACTTTCCCATATTTGATTATTTTTATTGTAATTGACTGAAATTTTATTTTAGTCGCAATTAATGTTAGCCGACACTTCTTGAATTAATAAATTTAATAAGTCAAACATAAATAAGTTAATAAATTTTTTAGTAATTTACAAAATTAAAGTCCACAATTTTAATGAAGAAATTTAACCAATCAAATCTGACTGCCATATCCATTACACAACGCCTGCGCATGAATTCTATACGATACTTTTTAGGTTCATGTATTTCGTGGGAGTTGGTAGTCTAGTATAGATACAATATATAATGTAGCTAGGTGTGGACTTGTGGACTCACACGCTGTATGTCTCAAAGTTTCTTCTCCTTCACTTCTCTTCTATTTTATACGGAAAAAAACAAACCTGGTTTGCTGATAAACAGTAAGTAGTATAAAAATCGATAGAAATTAGATTTTTTAAATAATTTTTTAATTTACTTTCGAGTTAAGTTTTTGGAAATTCTCTCCGTGCAATGTATTTCCTTGTTCGACTTAAATCGCTATTACACGTGTATTGAGAAATAAGGTAAAATATACATTTAATAAAATAAAAAATACATTTTAAAATACCTTAGGTACTTAGAGAAATTAAAGATCAGTATAGCGAACACAGGCAATTTAAATTTTGCAAATTTTTGGTTTTTCTTTGGTGCTCACGTGGTGGTAGAAGAACACGTGCTAGCGATATTTTAGATTTACAATAAAGCTAGGTGCATTTTCACGAGCCGCTGAAACCGATCGTTTGAGCGATACGTGGCAACTCTGTCGCTGGGACTCCATTCCTAAATTCATTCGCTTGTTTCAGCGATTGAACGTTTAAGCGATAATGTTTTTAATATTAAAATTTTCTTTCAAAAAAAAAGAACACAAAGCACGTGCTAGCGATGTTTCATATTTACAAAGAGATATTTCTCTATATTTTTAGAAGTTTAAGAAACCGTTTTTTTATTTCAATTATTTAATAATATATTTATTATTAAATAATTAAAATTAAGAAAAAACTTTATTTTCTCCGATTATTTTTATTATTCTTATTCTTTTTTGAAAGCTATAACAAAATTTGATATAGTTTTAGAAAATATAATTATATTGCAAGATATATTTGCAAATGTAAAATAAGTGTATATTTTTTGTGTATATGTACATACATAATACACTACATATGTATTTATAATAATATATTATAAATACATGTATTTATTTTATAAAGAATAACAGAATGTTATAAAAAATATAAATTTGAGACTAAAATTAAAATATATAAAATAATTATTTAGTAACAATTTATTCTGTTACAACAAAATAATGAAATAGTAAACAAATTTTTGAGTTTTATTGATATACATATTTTAAATTTTATGTATGCAGGACGTAGGTAGGTACATAATACATTTCATAATAAAAGTACAATTTGTTAACGAGAAAGTTAAAAAAGTAGTTTTAGTAAAAATTAATGTTTTTAAAAATAGCTAGATATCTTTTACATAATTCTCTGTAGAACAAGACTTGTACTTACTGTTAGTACAAATCTTTTTCTACACGGATCGCGTCCTAATATTCATTATCAGTACGTACTAAAAATCTGAACTTAGCGTCATGTACACGTACAGACAAAAATGTCAATGATAGCAATATGAATGGAAGAAAAATAAACTTAGATTACATAAATAAACGATGTAAAAGGGCAATGAGAGTCAACGCAGTTCTTGATGCGTATAGTATCAGATTAACTGATTTATTAACTCTCTGTACATCCAATCCGTACGTTTCGGCTGAGGCTTGAGCCATGTTCAGCCATGTTTATGGTATAAATTATTACTATTTGCTCAAGTTCTCCATTATACCCAAATGAGTTTCATGATCGGATGATCCGGAAACGAAGTTAGTTTATAAATCACTACGAGATCAAAATCTATAAATCCCAAATAAATTATAATAATATTGTTGTTTAATATAAATATGGTCAACTCACCAGATAGTCAAGAGGACGAGAACATTATACAGAAAGGCATTATCAAAGAATCAAGTATAAAGCTTTGTCCGAAAAAGCACACGATAAAGAGATTCCGAAATAACGGTCTTATCAAGAGGGCACACACATGGTAAGTGACAATGTGATGTATGTCGCAAGTCAGATCGACCAACATAACAAATAAAGAGAGATACTCGGTGTGCGTCAAATCAATAAAACAAGGTACGCAAAGTTATATATAGGGTGTATAAGTAATTAAAGATAGAAAGTGAAGTGACTGTCGACATACAATAGTAATGGGTAAGGTTTACAATTTGTTTAATATGGATACATATGCATGATGCAACAATTCTGCATCCGTTTGAGAGTTAAGATTATTCTTTTGAAGTTTAATGTAGGCCATTTCGGAAACTAGTTTTGATATAAATCTGTCTTTGTCTAAGATCTGCACATTCTCCCAATCAAATTCATGGTCGAAGTTGATTCTGTTGTTCAGTAATCACTAATTGTGTTGATGTATTTTTATGGATGTGATTGCGATGTTCGGAAATCCTCGTTTTTAACTGTCTTATGGTTTGACCGACATATGAAGTCTCACAATTTTTACATGAGATTTTATATACAACATTCTTATTTGATTGGATTGGGAGAGTGTCCTTCTGTACTTTAACAAAATTACGTAGTTTATTCAAACCAAAGAAAGAGAGATTAACATTTAAATCCTTGGTAACATTTCTAAATTTTTCCGAAATGTTAGAAACATTTGGAATAGTGAACCAAGAGTGCTGTTTATTATTGTCATTAGTAGGTGTAGGATCATCTGTCTGTCTGCATGTACATTTGTTAAGAAGGGACTTAACTCTAGTATTAATTGTATTAAAAATTAAAAATAGTGGATAGTCATTCTGTAAGAGAATATCTATTATGAATTTAATATTTTTAATCAAATTAAATTAGAATAATCGCCACAACGGTCCAAGCTTGGATCTTAGTAGCCTAATATTATTTTATTGTGTGATACGCATATTATCCCCTCCTTCCCTTTAGTTAAATCAATTTTTACCTCCAACTCTTGAAAACTGTGCTCCGACTAGATTTGTCAGACTTAAAAACACAGTCCCTGTTAGAATAGCGAAACGATTCAACTTATGATGTTAAAGAAATTATTGCAAAAAATATTACCCCAGCCAGGGTTTGGACCTGAAACCTCCCGCTCTCCGTGCAGGCGTCGTCCCAATTCGATCACTGAGATATGTGGTAATGTTTATCGCAATAATTTCTTTAACATCATAAGTTGAATCGTTTCTCTATTCTAACAGAGGCTGTGTTTTTAAGTCTGACAAATCTAGTCGGAGCACAGTTTTCAAGAGTTGGAGGTAAAAATTGATTTAATTAAAGGGAAGGAGGGGATAATATGCGTATCACACAATAAAATAATATTACGCTATTAAGATCCAAGCTTGGACCGTTGTGGCGATTATTCTAATTTAACCTTTAAATGCCACACCTCTGAAAAATCTCGTAAATGACACATGGGGTGTAAAAAGCCCCAGCATGAAAAATGTCTCCTACTCATTGATTTTTTGATATTTAGTTATGAAAATTATTTTCAATGTTGTTCAAGGCTTAGAAAAGAGAATAAAATGCTAATATTGTTAAAATTTCAATTTTAACAATATAAAAATTGTCACATGTTATCGTTCGTATGGAGTGGGGTCTGCAGTACCCCACAGTAAGGGAGGGATACTGCAGTACCCCACCCTTACTTTTAACCTCTCTAAACAGCTGCTGCCAGTAAACTGAGTACTGCTAAGTGTACAAACGGGTAGTCCAATCACTCAGCTATCATCAGAGGGAGCCATGAGCTCCATTTTTGGAGGAAACATTTGAAAATATATAATTGAATGGGTCTGGGGTGTGCTACACTCCATGTGGCATTTAAGGGTTAATTTGGTTTAATATGTACGGTCACATAAAATTCCTTTAATATTTAATATTTTTAAAGTAAAATTTCGGGTGTGATAATAAGAATGCTCTATCCACTAACAAGGCGTTGCGAATGCTTGCATTTATTTTACCTTTTTACCGGAGATATGTAGACAATATATCTATGGTCGTATCTCCCGAAGTAATTGACACAATACTTAACGTACTTAATTCTATAATCTATTCATCCAAAGATACAATTTACCATAGAAGTAGGAGGCAACAGGTTAAACTTTTTAGACGTAACTATTATTAAAAACAATAATTATTTGGAATTTGACTGGTTTCACAAACCTACATTTTTAGGCCGCTATCTCAATTTTATGTCGCATCACCCTTGCTCTCAAAAAAGAGGCACAATAATGGGCATGGTGGGAGGAGCATTCTTATTATCACACCCGAAATTTCACTCTAAAAATATTAAATTTATAATAGATATTTTCTTACAAAATAACTATCCACTATCTTTCATTTTTAACACAATTAATACTAGAATTAAGTCTCTTCTTAACAAATGTACACACAGACAGATGATCCTACACCTACTAATGACAATAATAAACAGCACTCTTGGTTCACTATCCTACATGATTCTAACATTTCGGAAAAATTTAAAAATGTCACCAAGGATTTAAATGTTAATCTCTCTTTCTTTAGTTTAAATAAACTACGTAATTTTGTTAAAGTACAGAAGGACATTCTCCCAATCCAATCAAATAAAAATTTTGTATATAAAATCTCATGTAAAAATTGTGAGGCTTTATATGTCGGTCAAACCATGGGACAGTTGAAAACAAGGATTTTCGTACATCGCATTTACATCCATAGAAATAGGGGAAATGTGTATAAAACGGCCCCGCCGAGTAAAACGGCCTCCCCCTAGTTTCTCAGAAATACACAGTGCTGCCGTCTGGCGACTCAGTAGGTTAGGTTGCTCACATGTCACAGACGTGCCTCGTGCATTTTGGCATCAATAACAAACTTCGTACGGACGCAAAACGCAATTTTGCGCAATTTTCCTACTTTCGTTACGTCTGATCTAAGGTAAGTCCAAGCTTTATTAAGTGTTCCTCTCTTTCCCATGCGATGTTCCTAGTCGCTTATATTTTTTTAAATATCTGTAGTGATCCTGTAAGCCGAATATTTTCAAATATTTTTTATTTAAGGTTAAGTAAACATTTTGTTTAGACTTTGTTGATACAGTTGCAATTGTGGGTAAAACGGCCCATCTTACTTGCGGGTAAAACGGCCAGGGCCGTTTTACACCAATGTAGATATCTGTTTGAAGGGGCACCTCTAGGAACCATTTTCTTCGGAAACAAATCTGGATGGATAAAGTTGGAATTATTCAAAGATTGGTTTACGCATTTCCTGCAGCACAGTAAACCTTCAGAGGAGGACCCAGCTGGACCCAGTTATACTGATCCTTGACGGGCACGTATCCCACACAAAGAACCTGGGGCCAAATTCTGTACACGATACCGACAACTATCGGTGTCGTTGCGCAGCTTTTATACGATATGAAAAACCTGCGCAACGACACCGATAGTTGTCGGGGTATCGTGTACAGAATTTAGCCCCTGCAGGTGATAAACATGGCACGCGAGAACAATGTGATCATGGTATGCTTGCCTCCACACTGCACACACAAGCTGCAAGTTTCTGTAGAAAATGGTTGCATGAGAAGTGCGCCAACACAGAAATAGAAAATGTTATCTGTGATTTTTGCAAGTAAAAAGTAAATATTTACCTATCAAATTACGTCTAAATTTATTTTAAAGTAAGCCTACCTTTTTGTAGTTTAGATCACAATATATAAAATAAGTATATCACAAAGTCATATAAAATAGAAATAAAATTATATACCGGGGCCGTTTTACCCATAGGGTGTGGGTAAAACGGTCAAAAAGCATGTCTGCAGTTTTTTGTTTGCTACTAATTTTGAAAATTTAGGGGATGCTTATGTTCAACTTTTTCAATTAACAAAGATGTCAATGAAAACTTCTGACGGTATTTTGAATCCAAATATGGTTTCCTTTAGAAGTAAAATCAATTTATTCCTTAAGGGGGCCGTTTTATACACACTTCCCCTACATCAACACAGTTAGTGATTACTGAACAACAGAATCAACTTCGACCATGAATTTGATTGGGAGAATGTGCAGATCTTAGACAAAGACAGATTTATATCAAAACTAGTTTCCGAAATGGCCTACATTAAACTTCAAAAGAATGGTCTTAACTCTCAAACGGATACAGAATTGTTGCATCATGCATATGAATCAATACTAACCTTTACAGGACCGTAAACCACTTTAGTGTCTTTAAACTGTTTCAGTCAATTTTATACACTTTTCTGGTCTCTATTAACTTAAAAATGTTATAATAAATGTTTTTTATGTCAAAAAAAATAAAAAAAGATAATAAAAATAAAAATATATATATTAATATAAATATTAACTTAATTTTTTGTTTAAACAATTGTTCTTACGATATTTATTATTATTTAACCAACAAAAGTAAAAAAAATTATGAAACAGGTATGAATTTTCCGTTCCGGCCCGGAAGTCACTATTGTGCGCGAGGGATGGGGGGGGGGGGGGGTCAGGATTTTGGTAAATATGCATATTAGGTCAGACTTCACCGATGATTTTAACCTTGACATATGTTGTCAAGGTTACCCTCCTGAGTAACCCTCAGAAAGTTTTAGCTGGCGGTCATTGTTTATTAATAAGTTATAAACAAAAAAAATTTGGTGGAGAAAATTATTTAGAGCAGTGAATTGTTGGTATATTGAAAGAAAAGTTACCAACTGTTCTCTGCTCGTGTAGCTACCTTTCAACCAATGTAAATAAAAACTTGGAATGTCTAAATAAACTACTACATTATACATAAACACGAATCCCTCGACCCTGTATAGTGTGAACCTCGCGTCAACTTAGAAAGCACACACAAAGCACACACTTGTACAGCGCGCCGCTAACCTATAGGTTAGTGACGCGCTTTACAAGTATGTGCTTCGTAAGTTGAAGCACATACTCTCTACTCTCTGCTTTAAATAACTTTGTTTTCAATATACCAATATAGATATAGAATTTTTGCATCATGCATATGTATCCATATTAAACAAATTGTAAACCTTACTCATTACTATTGTATGTCGACAGTCACTTCACTTTTTATCTTTAATTACTTATACACCCTATATATAACTTTGTTTACCTTGTTTTACTGATTTTACGCACACCGAGTATCTTTCTTAATTTGTTATGTTGGTCGATGTGACTTGCGACATACATTACATTGTCACTTACCATGTGTGTGCTCTCTTGACAAGAGGCCGTTTTTTCGGAATCTCTTTATTGTGTGCTTTTTCGGACGAAGCTTTGTACTTGATTCTTTGATAATTGCTTCCTGTGTATAATGTTCTCGTTCTCTTGACTATCTGGTGAGTTAACCATATTTATATTAAACAACAAAATCGTTATAATTTATTTGGGATTTACAGATTTTTATCTCGTAGTCATTTATAAACTAACTTTGTTTCCGGATCTTACAATCATGAAACTCACTTGGGTATAATGGAGAACTTGAGCAAATGATAATAATTTATATCGCTGAGGATGGCTCAATCCTGAGCCAAAACGTACGGATTGGATGTACACAGAATTAATAAATTAGTTAATCTGATATTCTACGCGTCAAGAACCGCGTTGACTCTCATTGCACTTTTACATCGTTTGTTGAAATTTCGAGAGTCCTTCACCTTTTATTTATTTAGATTACATAATATTTACGCTATAATTATATAAATATATGTTATTATAATGCATTTTAGCATATGCTACATAAGTAAGTATTATTATTCTCTATATTTTTGAATAGGGAGAGAGTAGAGATGGAGAAGGATATTTCTAAGGGAGGCATAGAGAAGTGGTTGGGCCAGGGGGGAGAGGGGGAGGAGAAGGCTCCAGGAGCAAGGAAGAAGAGAAAGACAATAACAGAGGGGAGTGGTAGTGACCAAGAGAAGTTTGATTCCGACATGGGGTCGGTCTCCGGCTATGGAGGGGAATGGGTTGACAAACTCAATAGGCAAAACAATGAGCTGCAGAAAATGCTAGGAAGCGTGAAGGATGAGGTTGCAATTCTGAAGAGAGAAAGGGTGAAGGAGATTGAAAAACTGGAAAAGAAGATGAAGACGGAAAGAGAGGAGATGAGAAGAAAAGAGATAAAATGGGAAGAAGAGAAGAAGCTGCTGTGGAAGAAGATTACCAAACTGGAGAAAGTTGAGACGATAGGAGAGGAAATGGAGGTGGATGTGAGCAAGAAAGAAGGAGAAGACCCTCAATCTTGGTGTGAGGTGGTAAGAAAAAGACTAAAGTTAAAATATATGAAATAATTATTTGTGAACAATTTGTTCTGTTACAACATAATAATGCAATAGTAAGCAAATTTTTGAGTTTGACTAATATACATATTTTAAATTTTATGGATGTAGGTACATAATATTCCATAATAAAAGTGCAATTTGTTAACAGGAAAGTTAAAAAAGTATTAGTTCTAGTGAAAATTAATGTTTTTAAAAATAAATAGATATCTTTTACATAATTGTCTGTAGAACAATATCTTGTATTGTTAATAGAAATCTTTTTCTACACGGATCGCGTTCCAATATTCATTATCAGTACGTACTAAAAATCTGAACTTTGCGTCACGTACACGAACAGACAAGAATGTCAATACTAGCAATGTGAATGGAAGGAAGATAAACTTAGATTACATAATCTTTACGCTATAATTATATAAATATATGTTATTATAACGCATTTTAGCATATGCTACATAAGCAAGGATTATTATTCTCCATATTTTTGTCTTCTTTCAGAGAAAAAATTTGACATCCTATAATCAACCTTTATATCCCGAAGGTTGTAGTCTATATCCCTATGTCGACAGTGTATCCGCAGAAAAAGAGGAGAATGTTGACTTTATTTATCAGTTTGTAAAAAACCGATTTGTTGTCAAAAACCATCGGAATATTAGCATATTTTATACTGCCCCTCACATAATTGGGCCGCCAAATTTTCCAAACTATACAGAATTTCATTCGTCATATCCAGTATGGATCCAGTCGTATCCAGTATCCACTACGACAGGATTTATAACAGTATGTGTATTTCCTGTCATATTATCTATTAAGGTGCGCCTACATCTATCGTAAATGATTATCGTAAGTTCCTTACGACGATCGCAATGCTCGTCGTGACAGTTATCGTAACGTCATTGATGAGTTGATTCAACTTGAACTCTGACGATTACAACGCTTGTCTAGCGTTACAACAGTAACCTAATCTGTCAGCCTTCTCGACGCGCGAAGAAAACTATGTTTATATGATATATTAACATAGACATATTGTTTACGAGAGTTTTTTTGCTTACGACCACGATCGCAGCGTTACGATAGATGTAGGCGCACCTTTACTGTCCTGTAGAAAGTAATTACAATCTAAATTTATGCTACAAGATATTGTAGCCACTATTTCACACATTTTTATTTTGCTTCCTCATAGAGGAAGCTTTGTTTTCATAAACTTCGTATATGGACCTTTGATCGCATATAAAGCTAGGTCTAATCAACCAAATATTAATGAAAAATATATGAAATAGGGGTAGAAAAGACCAAAGAAAAAATTGTTTTATAGTTTTTGACGCCAATGTGTTCAGAATGTTTTAAAACGTCGAAAAATCGCCATTTTAAAAAATGTCGGTATGTGTGTATGTATGTCTGTATGTGCCAAATTTACAGAAATTTCTATAACTGCAGAACTGATCAACAAAATCTTAACCAATTATATATGAAATAGGGGTAGAAAAGACTGAAGAATATAATAGAATTAGAAAAATTGCGAATATTTTAAAATTTTAACCTTTAAGGGCTACATCTCAAGTCTCAATAATTGAGATTTTTTACAAATTGATGTTTTTTGACAATTTGGTATTAATTATTGGCAATTTTTTCTAATTATATTATATTCTTCAGTCTTTTCTACCCCTATTTCATATATAATTCTTTAAGATTTGGTTGATTAGACTCAGCTTCATAAAGCTTCTATGTATGTACGAATTCTCCGAAATTTGAAATGTCAATCAAATTTTAAAGAATTATATATGAAATAGGGGTAGAAAAGACTGAAAAAATCTAATAAAATTAGAAATAGCCCAATATCTCAAAATTAATGGAAATTAGAGCAACATTTAAATCTTAACGAATTTTCTCTTATACAAATAAGTACCTGACGTCTGTCTGTATGTCTGTATGTCTGTCTGACCGCGAACTACTCATTCATTAATGGACCAAATTTTAAAGAAGTGTACATGAAATAGGGGTAGAATTTCCTGGGGAGTGCCATAAATTATATAGTTTTTCGTTACTGATCTTTTTGGAAGGCGATTACGATATTCTTCCAATTTTTCAGGAATTAATTGACCGAATCTCAGAGAATTGTATATGAAACGGGGGTAGAATTTTCCGGGGAGTGCCATAAAGTATATAGTTTTTTGTTACCGATTTTTTTGGAAGGCGGTTACGATATTTTTCTAATTTTTCAAGGAATTTATTAATCCTTTAATCTCTGTCTGTCTGTCTGTCCGCAAACTACTCATTTATTAATGGACCGATTTTCTTGAATTAGGTGTCAAAATTTTTTTCTAATTTCTTGGAGATGATTACCATGGGGTTCAATTTTTTGTTTTACAGATTTTCTTGAAAGCGGTGCCAAAATTTTGCTAATTTTACGGGGATTGCGATTATGGGTTTAATTTCTTTTAAAAGAAAGCTTTCTTTATCTATATAATTACCTAATACCGATTTTCTCGAAACCGGTGCCAAAATTTTTCTAATTTTTCGGGGATTGTGACGATGGATTTAATTTCTCTTAGAAAGTATTTTTTTATAAAAAAAATCTAATAAAATTATAAATTGACCGATATCTCAAAATTAATGGAAATTAGAGCAACATTTAAATCTTAACGAATTTTCTATCTATCTATATAAAATAGAATGTCTGTATGTCTGTATGTGTGTCTGTTCTTTATACAACTATTCGACCGATCTGGACGAACTTTTGCACAGTTACTCTTTACATCCTTGCGCAAAACATAGGCTAGCGAGCGAGCGAGCAATCTCGAAATTCCCGAAAAAACGCCCGGGAAAACCAAGGAATAAAGTAGCTAATCGGTAAGTGAATAATCGAGGTTCCGTAGTAGCCTATGTTTTGCGCAAGGATGTAAAGAGTAACTGTGCAAAAGTTCGTCCAGATCGGTCGAATAGTTGTATAAAGAACAGACACACATACAGACATTCTATTTTATATAGATAGACTACGGAACCTCGATTATTCACTTACCGATTAGCTACTTTATTCCTTGGTTTTCCCGGGCTTTTTTTCTGGAATTTCGAGATTGCTCGCTCGCGATGTATGCACAAAACTTCGATATTTCACTTACCGATTACCGATTTTATCCCTTTGTTTTCCCGGGCGTTTTTTAAGTCTGTTTGTTCTTTATACACTCCTAAACTATTCGACCGATCTGAACAAACTCTTGCATAGTTACTCTTTACATCCTTGCGCAAAACATAGGTTATTACGGAACCTCGATATTTCACTTACCGATCAGCGTCTTCATCCTTTGGTTTTCCAGGGCGTTTTTTCGGACATTTCGAGATTGCTCGCTCGCGATATACACAGAACCTCGATATTTTACTTACCGATTACCGATTTTATCCCTTGGTTTTCCCGAATATTTTTTGCAGAGAAATATCGAAGTTCTGTGCATCGCAAGCGAGCAATCTCAAAATTCCTGAAAAAACGCCCGGGAAAACCAAGGGATGATTACAGTATTTGTTGAATACTATTTCTTATTTAAATTTAATTTCAATCTCAAATTGTTTTACTCTTATTTCATATATAATTCTTTAAGATTTGATTGATTAGACTCCGCTTTATAAGGCTTTTATGTATGTACGGATTCCCAGAAATTTTAAATGCCTTTAACTCAAAAACTGATCAACCAAATATAATTAAAAAGTGTGCAAATTTTATATTTAAAACTGCACTCCCCTGCATGTTTTAGAAATGTCCCTGGTTGCTCTAACTTATGCAAATATTGAGATATAGGGCTAAATTTTTTTTTAATCGATAAAGTATTATTTAAGGAAGGATGGAATTGAATTTAGCGATAATTGGTAAAGGGCTTCTTTCTTTATAAAATTTTGAATTTTTTAAGAAATGCCTTTGATTGCTCTAACTTTTGTAAGTTTTGAAATATTGGGCTATTTCTAATTTTATTATATTCTTCTGTCTTTTTTACCCCTATTTTATATAAAATTCTTTAAAATTTGGTTGATTAGACTCATGTTTATGTATGGACGGATTCCCCGAAATTTTAAATGTCTTTAACTCAAAAACTAATCAACCAAATCTTAAAGAATTATATATGAAATAAGGGTAAAAAAGACTGAAAAATATAATAGAATTAAAAAAATTGCTAAAATCTTAAAATTTTAACCTTTAAGGGCTACATCTCCCAAGTCTCAACAATTGAGACTTTTCATAAATTGATATTTTTTGACAATTTAGTATTAATTATTAGCAATTTTTTTGATTCTATTATATTTTTCAGTTTTTTCTACCCCTATTTCATATATAATTCATTATGGTTTGGTTGATTAGACCCAGCTTTATAAAGCTTCGATATATGTACGAATTCTCAAAAATTTCAAATGAGAAAAAGAAAGAGATAGAGAGAGAAAGAGAGAGAGGGCGAAAGGGCGCTCTATTGCAAAAGTATTGATCGTTTATTAAATAAAACTGACGTAAGTGTCTAGCCTAGCATCAGCCAATGTGTGCCAAAAAGCCTAATGTGCGTTCAGTTTTATTGGGAAACAATCAGTGTTTCGCAAAAGGGCGGCCTTTTGCAAAAGGGCTAGTCTTTTTGCAAAAGGGCTAATTTTTTAATTTCAGTTAGAACATCTCAAGTCTTAATAATTAAGACTTCAAAAAATGATGTTTTAGGATAATAAAAAAAGTGAGCAAGTAGAAACTTGCACATTGCTTCCATACAGCTTTTAAGTGTGCAAGTAAAAACTTGCACATTGCTTCCTCATAGCTTTTAAGTGTGCAAGTAGAAACTTGCACATTGCTTCCTCATAGCTTTAAAATGTGCAAGTAGAAACTTGCACATTGCTTCTTCATAGCTTTAAAGTGTGCAAGTAGAAACTTGCACATTGCTTCCTCATAGTTTTTAAGTGTGCAAGTAGAAACTTGCACATTGCTTCCTCATAGTTTATAAGTGAGCAAGTAGAAACTTGCACATTGTTTTCTCATAGTTTTTAAGTGAGCCAGTAGAAACTTGCACATTGCTTCCTCATAGCTTTTAAGTGTGCAAGTAGAAACTTGCACATTGCTTCCTCATAGCTTTAAAGTGTGCAAGTAGAAACTTGCACATTGCTTCTTCATAGCTTTAAAGTGTGCAAGTAGAAACTTGCACATTGCTTCCTCATAGTTTTTAAGTGTGCAAGTAGAAACTTGCACATTGCTTCCTCATAGTTTTTAAGTGAGCAAGTAGAAACTTGCACATTGTTTTCTCATAGTTTTTAAGTGAGTCAGTAGAAACTTGCACATTGCTTTCTCATAGTTTTTAAGTAAGCCAGTAGAAACTTGCACATTGCTTTTTCATAGTTTTTAAGTGAGCCAGTAGAAACTTGCACATTGCTTTCTCATAATTTTTAAGTGAGCAAGTAGAAACTTGCACATTACTTAATCAACATTTTATTTCGCTTATAAAGCTTCCTCTATGAGGAAGCCAAATTAAAGAATATATACTAATAATTGTACATCAAATAAAAAACAAGCTTCCTCATAGAGGAAACTTTATAAGCGAAATAAAATGTTGATTAAGTAATGTGCAAGTTTCTACTTGCTCACTTAAAAATTATGAGAAAGCAATGTGCAAGTTTCTACTGGCTCACTTAAAAACTATGAAAAAGCAATGTGCAAGTTTCTACTGGCTTACTTAAAAACTATGAGAAAGCAATGTGCAAGTTTCTACTGACTCACTTAAAAACTATGAGAAAACAATGTGCAAGTTTCTACTTGCTCACTTAAAAACTATGAGGAAGCAATGTGCAAGTTTCTACTTGCACACTTAAAAACTATGAGGAAGCAATGTGCAAGTTTCTACTTGCACACTTTTTTAATATAGGAAGATAATGACGATGTCAATATCTCAACATCTCCATGGCAAAAAAAAGAATCTCAGCACAAGCTTTGTTTTCTAGACTGGCGTACGGCGACAAATGAAAATAATTATATTGGTATGTAATATATAAATTGATAAATGAGATATTAATTGTTAAAGAAGATGTGGTTTTCTTTAAGAAAAGTGTATAATTATATATTTTGTTTAAAGATATCGAGTTTCATGAAACTGTGTATTCAATCAGGGTCTCTATATACAAAGTATATAATCGTGGGAACGTAATTCAAATTTGTGCTCAAGATCCTAATAATCAGTGGATTGCGTTGTGGAATGGATCGTATCAGACCTATCAAGCACCCCCGAAATCAAGATTATTTTTCCCACTTTTATCGCACCCATGTGACTTTAAAACAAAAATGCTCCGACTAGTATTTAAGAAAAGTTCACCTCTCTCTTACACATTACTAGATGCTGTGATGCTTATCGGCACATCAGAATTGATCCATCCTAGAAATTCTAAAGAAAGCTTAACTAATCTGTTAAGAAAAATTAACTATATGTACTCTACATACCATGAGGGTGATAATTTAACAGCAGATTTAAGAAGTGCACATTTGGACATATTTCATCTTCAACAAAATTTTTTCAAATTATCATTTTTTTCAAATTATCACCGTCGACATTTTAGGTAATATTCAAATCCTTTTATTTGGTTAATAATAAAAATAAACAGAATATTGCCATTGCCAGCTTTGAATAACAATTAAAGTAATTTAAATCGACCGTGACTAGCAATATATAACGTCTTTCCGATATGAACATTGAAAAACTGTGAAGAGGCGCTTGGTTTGTTGGATTCACACAGCACTTTTTCGGATCAATTGTCGAGACATTATTAATTTTGACCATGGGTTTTGGTCAGTTGATGTAATTTCTATATTAAATAGTTTTAATTTTTATTGCGAAAAATATTACCTCGGCTAGGGTTTGAACCTAGAACTTCCCGTATACGACGTATGTCGTGCCAATTCGACCACTCAGGCTGTGGTAATATTTATCGTAATAACACATATAAGATGTAGCACCAATCCTTCGGTCGACGGTGTATAATAAACAGAATAATACATTTCCTTCTTGCCATCATTGAATAACAATTAAAGTAATTTGAATCGACCGTTACTGGCAATATACATATAACGTCTTTCCGATATGAACATTGAAAAACTGTGAGCCGGCTTGGTTTGTCGGATTCACACAGCACTTTTTCGGATCAATCGTCGAGACACAGTCGATTTAAATTACTTTAATTGTTATTCAATGCTGGCAAAAGAAATATTATTCTGTTTATTATGCACCGTCGACCGAAAGATCGGTGCTCCATCTTATATGTGTTATTGCCATAAATATTACCACAGCCTCAGTGGTCGAATTGGCACGACACCCGCACGGTATACGGGAAGTTCCAGGTTCAAACCCTGGCTGAGGTAATATTTTTCGCAATAAAAATTAAAACTATTTAATATAGAAATTACATCAGCTGACCAAAACCCATGGTCAAAATTAATAATATCTCGACGATTAATCCGAAAAAGTGCTGTGTGAATCCGACAGACCAAGCCGGCTCACAGTTTTTCAATGTTCATATCGGAAAGACGTTATATATTGCCAGTCACGGTCGATTTCAATTACTTTAATAAAAATAAATTTATTACAATGTCATTTGCAGCGATATAAGAAGGCCTCCTTATAAAAGTGATGTGGGGCACAAAGAAGTATCTTGCAAGGAAAACCCTGGTTATGGAAAACCTTTTGGACAGAACTACTCGCGTCCTTCTTTATCAAAAAATCATTCGAATTATGCAAAGCACATGAAACCCTCTTTGGAGGAATTCAAGGAGCTTCCTGTAAAGTATTCCGAGATGTCTGCATTTCTTATAATAATATTTATTGAAATGTCATTTCGTGTGTATTAATTTTATATTTTATTTTTACAGGATGAAATTATACTACAAATATTTAAAAACTTAGATTTAAAGACGTTATGCGGCATGAATAATGTAAACACGCGCTTCAATAATTTAATACGGGACCCTGAACTTTATACACGATTGAACTTTCAATGTGTGTCTCGAGAATGTACAATGCGCAAAGTATTTTGTTACTTTGCATCTAGATGTATATATTTAAAACAGTTAGATCTTACAAGAAGCAACTTTGATGTTCCGACTTTTGTAAACTTTCTTGACAAATGCGGCAGGCGTTTAACGCATTTAAGACTAAGCTACTGCCCATCTATCAATAATCTTTCATTAATAAAAATTTCAGAGATATGCAACAATTTGAAAGGTATGTATATAGTATATACCTATATATGTCATATATGTATATACATCATACCATGAGACGTTTTGAAGACGTCGTAATGACGTCTTTAAGACGTCATATGTACCGATTTGAAACATACATGTTCCCTTGGGTATTATTGTCAAGATTATGGGTAAATTGCATATGAATAATATATATATATATTTTTTTTTTAGAATTGGATCTAAGTTGTTGTGTGTTCATAGACGACGAAGGATTGTCGTATATCGAGAAACTAAATGGTTTAGAACATTTAAACCTTTGTAATACACATATAAAAACTGAACGTCTTTGCAAAATATTGCAAAAAAATCAACGGTTGCGTGAGTTAAATGTAGACGTGTTTAATAATTGTAATCCTGGACTTTGTATAAACTTATACACAGTTGCAGTAGAGTTGAGGAATTCGTGTCCAGACTTCGAAGCAATATGTATAGAGAATAAATTTGCGAATGTTAAATCGATGGCTATTATTAACGCCCTCGCTGACTGTAAGAATTTACGAAAAGTGAACTTTTACATGTAAGTGTCTTTTCAATTTTCTCTTAAAGTACCGTATATAAGTAGGCACTGGTGTAGGAAATAGTGCCGACAATTAAGATGGACAAAAGTTGCGATAAGAGCGGTAGCGAGATACTTGTCGATCGTTTGCCTCCGCGATAATCCGCCTATCATAATTTTTGGAACACATTTAGGGGAAATATATTCAATCAGCATAACACCATCGATTTTATTTTACCATGTGTCATTATACCTTTTAATCTCTTCTCTATAATATACGTTACCGCATTTTTTAAATCAAAATTTGTGTGTTTGCCTTTTTTGTATCTCGATCATTCAAAAAATGTTACATTGTTTCTTTCTTAGCGATTAAAGTACTATAATAATTATATATGATTTCTGTTACAGAGACAGATATATCGCTGAAGATAGCTTGAGCAAATTACTTTCTTCTTGTCAACGCCTGGAACTAGTTAAGTTGCGCAAGCTTATCCTTACTGATCGCATTTTAGAATTACTAACGCAGTGCAAAAACTTGAAACAGTTATATTTTAGTTGTGTAATAACTGATACACCCGATAAATATTTCGTTATTTTCAAACAATGTCCGAAACTGCAAGAGTTTCATTTGATGCACTGTAATATTAGCGATTCTTTAGTTAATGAATCGAAGAAAAGATATCCACATGTGTCCGTCTATACATTTGACAGATGAATAGTTTATGAATAGTTTTGTTTATCATTTTGGGATATATAAATTAATTTATTTTTTAAAAATTATCTGGTGAATTAGGTAGTAAAAAAAATTAATGCCTAATAGAAACGAAATATATAGAGAGAGAGAGGAAAAGGGGGCCGGAAACGGTTTTTTTTGGAAACAACACGAGCAAGCAAGAGGAAACGGAAGTCCCAAAAAGGCGGGCGTGTGTGTGTGTGTAGGGAGAGAGGAAAGGGTAGGGAATGCGTGGGGATACGCGGACTCTACCCGGACTTTGGATAGAAATAAGAGATAGAATAAGATATAGAATAAGGAATTAGGTTAAGGTAAAAGATTGTGAGAAGATTGTAAACCCTACGGGGATATCAATAAATTACTACTACTAAAAGCAAAATATTTATATTAATTTATAACTTTTGTTATTTTTGAACAATTTTATCTTTCTTTTTATTTTATAATTTGACTTTTTGGGCGATGTTGTCATTTCTTTGCTTGGAATAGTTGTTTGGGGAAATATTAATAACATATTATTAGCAAATTCTTGGTGTACTTTTCCGCAACCTCATACTTCTTACAAGAATTTGTTTAGAAATAGATCTCCTGTAATACTTTTCTAGCCATATTTTTTTTAAACAGCTTTTTGTAAAGTTTTGTAAAAATTTATATTTGTAAAAATTCGTTAATTAAAGAAAGAGATAACTTAAATAAAATATCTTCTTTTATCCTGCTATTCGAGACTCCGTGCAATTCAAGTATCGTCCCAAGCAGCATTTTTCGGTGAACTTTCCGACTAAGGACTACTTTTTTACTAATCACAACGTTGAAAGCGGTCCAAGAAAGTTATAAAATGTAAACTTATAATTAAAAGATAATACTAACGTTTTTTGGACGTTGTCTCAACATCAAAATTACGACGTGCTTTTTTTATCACTTTTCCAACGTCAAATTTGAAATGGTTTAAGTCCTAATACCCGACGTTAAATTATTTAACGTTCGCCTGACGTCATACTCTGCACCAAACTTTTCGAGCGACGTCAATACGTAATTTCCAACGTAAACCAACGTTTTGTTATCAAACGTTGTAAAACGCTAACGTTGTGAAACGTCGCCTGTGGTCATTTCTGACTAACGTTAAGAAATCGCGAGAAATGGTAACAAATTCTGCCTAAAAGAGAGTAGAGATATATGAGTGATGTGGCACGGTCTCAATTTCTTGTGATTCTTTTATGTACACTACTTTGAAATAATCCATTAAATCGAAATATCCAGAACTCGCTGTCGAAAATCAAACTTGTCAGACAAAGACGACGCAGGATCTGCGTCAAGATCTCAAAAAATTTTAATCGGCTACTCGTCGGAACACGCCCATACCCGTACGCGCTGCTATCCACGAGCATGCGAGACACGTCCGAACACGCCGAAGTCTCGCAAGGAATGAAGGAACTCGCACAGAACATATACAAATGGAACTCGGGTCAATCGGACTGACACTTAACCTTAGAACATATAGAAATGGAAGCGGAATAGCAGACTGAAATGTGTCCGCAGGAAGTGAGAAAGAAAATCGTAGTTGCCTCTCACTTGTGAGTGACTGCTCGAAAGTGCGCATGCGCGCCATTGTGTGTGTGTGTGTACATGTGAGCACCGCGCATGCGCACTTTCGAGCAGTCACTCACCAAGCGAGAGGCAACTATGATTTTCTTTCTCACTTCCTTCGGACATGTTTTTCTTCCGAAAACAATGGGCATTCCGCTTCCATTTCTATATGTTCTAAGCACTTAACGCTATACCGCCATAACCATAACCTAGATCACCATAGATGGTATTGCATAGGTCGGATTTGGTTAAGATGTACGACGCATTCGCAAATCTAGTATAGAATTTTGAACTAATCGATACTTTATCGACATGTTAAGTCAGTTTGGCGATCTTGTTAAAACTTTTAGTCAATATAGGTACAATTTTGCCTACAGTGGTATACTACTTAGTTTGCAAAAGTCTGAAAAAGTTCGTTATTTTATACGAGAAGACAAATCTTAGTAGAATTTATCGCACCTATTACTACGTAAAGTTTGATATAGTGTGGAACGCTGACTTCGCCATTTTCATTCCTCAAAGAGGAAGGCAAATAATCCGCCATTTTCCAGTATATTTAGATTTATATTTTTTAACGCATTTTATTAACAATTTAAAGCATTTAAATAATATCTGTTGTTAAAGTTTTGACAACATGTTTATTCTTAAATTAATTTTGATGAAAAAAAATAAAAATCTACATTTTGAAAATTTTAGTTATTTAATAGAATATTTAGTAAATTGGAATATTTTAGAAGGGATTCATCTAATTTCGACCTATCATTTCCACATTTATCAATAAAGTGGGTTTCGTTATAAATTTTCAGTGCTAGGTTCGTGTATTTATGGCAAAATTACAATAGTATCAAAGACTGCGTAAACTATATTTTCCTCTAAAGCCATTTTATTTGTGCCAAATTGATAAGTACGTATTATGATACATTTATTACACCAATGCCGTCATATGGTTTGAATGGAAGCACGAAAACTACACCTAAAATATTACGTTGTGAAAAAATAACCTCAGGTCTAGCAGAGTGTACAAATCAAAGTTTACAAAAATTACTTACACCAACGTTAAAACTGGTGGAAAAAATGTAACCTTAATTTAACTTATATAAGTCGGATCCCGACGTTGGTACAACCTAAATTTGATTCCCCAAATTAGTGTAAAAGAGGGTTTGAACGACGTTGCGAAAACGTTGGTTACCAACGTTAAGTGTGTTTATCTTAACGTCGGGCGAACGTCAAAATGCTGCTTGGGGTATTATTCGAGCGTCGATCACTTTTATTTAGGTCTTACTTTGGTATCCACTGTGAACAGCGATACAACTGAGTGAGACTAATTTTATTCTTACCTGGTTTCGACTTTTGTTTACTTGTAGAATCTATTTTATTTTGCGAGGCCTCGACAATCTTGAAACTCTGAACCTTTACTGGAGCTCTATCGTCATCTGTAAAGGTTCAGAATTTCAAGATTGTCGAGACCTCGCAAAATAAAATAGATTCTACGAGTAAACAAAAGTCGAAACCAGGTAAAAATTAAATTTTAAATTACTTCTGCGCAATAATATATATATTGTATACAGGGTTCACCAAAAGTATGGAAACCCCTAAATATTTCGAAAACTACGCATTTTAGAAAAAAATGTTTCAGACAAAAGTTGTAAGGTTTCAAGTAGCGCATTAAATAGTAATATTAGTGTGACTACATATAAATTTGTTAATGCCAAGTAAAAATAACTTTAAAATTTTTAAATAGAAACCCCTATTTTTAATTGCATATTCTTATAGCTTACCTTGAGAGCTTTTCAAAACACTATAATAAAGTATTTTTTTATTAAGTATTTCTCAAGTTATGAAGCTTGAAAGCTACGATACCGCCGGCACCAGCGTTACCCAAGATGTACCGCGTGGAGGTTGCACGGTCGGATTTAGACTAGCAGAGTTGTAAATAACAATACTTTTGTGATTGAAGTTCTTAATTACTAATTATTTTACATAATTTTAATTTAAATTGAGTTTAAGTACAAATGTTTTTTGGAATTGTAATTAAAGTCGTTCAATTACAAATGCATTTTGAAATTGTAATTAAACTCGAATTTTATTACAATTAAAAAAGTAAAAAGAATAATTATTATTTACATTTTCCTAAATTACAAATTTTACAATGTTCAATTCGAGACAAGAATAAATATGTGTTCATCGCCGGTGGCTTTCCCGAATATTCCTCGACTCGCTCGTTGAGTTAATTTAACGGACTTTATGAGGCATCGCGTGATTGTATTGATGTTATTGTCAAATTCACCAGCGAATGTAAGGAAAGTCGACCGTCTCGAAATTTCGTATGGAACTCTGTATAGCTACGTCAGACGTTTTTCTGACAAATTCCTGAGCGCGCCGTCTCGCCGTCGCTGGCAGTGTGTGCCGAAACTACAACGAGTACGGAGCTGCGTAGCTCGTCAGGCTCACGTATACTCTGTATCTTCAATTCAAATAAAGTGTTGGTCAAATCAAAGCGATACCAGTGTCTTTCAAGAACCTCCGTTTTTGCGGACCGGTTAACCGCTGACTCCAGCCAAAGGGAGCGGCAACAACAACCTTAATTTACATTTTTTTTGTGTGTTGAGTGTTTTAGAGTAAATTCTGAAAATGGTTTCCATTGACTTTTTGACAGTATGCCAATCTCTGATAGAACGCAAAAGTAGCTCTACGATTTGATTCAGCAGGTATCAGGGCTGCTTCATCCCTTGTTTGCTGCCTTAATTCTTGGATATTTTGAGGTTTTGTTTCGTAAACCTTACTCTTCAGATGGCCCCAAAAGTAATAATCAAGAGTAATAATCACCTCTTGATTATTATTTTTGGGGCTATCTGAAGAGTAAGGTTTACTAAACAAAACCTCAAAATATCCAAGAATTAAGCGAATAAGGGATGAAGCAGCCCTGATACCTGCTGAATCAAATCGTAGAGCTATTTCTGCGTTCTATCAAAGATTGGCATACTGTCAAGAAGTCAATGGAAACCACTTTCAGAATTTACTCTAAAACACTCAAACACACAAAAAAAAATGTAAATTAAGATTCATGCATGTAGGTCATATGTAGTTAGCCCGGAAAATGTGATATGAAATGAAAGGTTAACGTTCCTAGATTGTGTCTGTAAAATTTCGGATTTTTTAACCGATTGGTTCCGGAGATATATGTCCGTAGTAGGTATACTACACCGGTTCGAACCCAACCTAGGGCGAGGGGGGTAGAGGGGAAGGGGGGTTCCGCGACGCGGGGTACTCCATACCCGGTGGGCGAGGGGTCCGCGGGGGCAAGGGAGGGGGCCAAATGTTGGCGAGGGGGAAGAGGGGAAGGGGGGTTCCGCGACGCGGGGTACTCCATACCTGATGGGCGAGGGGTCCGCGGGAGAGGGGGAACCGCGTTTACTGACATCGCGGCGGCCCGCGGGAAAGGGGGAACCGCGCTATGGGCCGCGATGGATGCGGACGCGGTGGCCCGCGGTGAGGGGGGTCCGGACTGCAACCCGCGTGACGTCACATCATATATCGTTTCCGCGTGCGCGCCTGCATGAATGGGCAACCCGTCATACTGACCTGTATGTCTCTACAACAAGCGGTACGTATGATGTATGTACGTATGTATGCATGTATGTATGTACGTACGTATGTACGTTCGTATCGCGGCGGCCTGCGGGAGAGGGGGAACCGCGCCATGGTCCGCGAGGATGAAGACGCGGTGGGCCCGCGGGTAGGGGGGTCCACGGTGAGGGGGTCCGGACTACCGCTCGCGTCGACCGCGGATCAGCGTGACATCACCGTACCATACATACATACATACATACATACATACATACATACATACATACCATACATACATACCATACATACATACCATACATACATACCATACATACATACATACCATACATACATACATACCATACATACATACATACATACATACATACATACATACCATACATACATACATACCATACATACATACCATACATACCATACATACATACCATACATGTATGTAAAAGATGGGGCCGCGAGGATGAGGACGCGGTGGGCCCGCGGGTAGGGGGGTCCACGGTGAGGGGGTCCGGACTACCGCTCGCGTCGACCGCGGATCAGCGTGACATCACCGCGCTTGCATATCACATTCTCTTTCTACTTACCTCTTCACGTTTTCTCTCATACTCACCTTCTTACCTATACCTCCTCGTATTCTCCATCCGCTCCCGTTTGCGTCCTCTCTCCCGCTCTCAGATGTTCATTTTTATTCGCGTATTTATTACTAAAGCAGGTGCATATTTTTAAAATATTTGCTTTTAAAAATAGAAAAGTCGCAGTTTTTTATTATTAAACGACGCGGTAGCGTTCTACCGTCAGGTATTTAAATTTTAAATATTTAATTAATGCAATTTAAGGAATTGGAAGGGAGAGGTGGAAGGATAATAAATTTAAACTTTTTTTAAATTATTATACATTTAATTTTGAAAAAAGGTACAAGAAATAAATGATGAACCTCCTCCTCCTCCACCACGCCCAAGAGGACTCGTCGCTGAGCTGTAGAAAAAGTAAATAATTAAATCTAAAAACTCAAAATTGTGCAAAAACGGATCCTCAATTTTAAAACTTTAAAATAAGGTACTTACCAAATTTTATTATGTCTCACGAGGCACTATTACAACTCGCGCCCCTGTAGCTACGTCCACCGTCACATGCAGCGGGTGGAGGATGAACTCGCGAGGCTCAACCTCGACATACCGCGGAGACCGCCGAGATGAACTCGGCGACGGTGACCGCGGAGACGGTCCAGCGGCGTTATGCGCGGCACGCGCGGCGCGTATCCAATATTCGCGCATGCATGCATCACACGTCGCCGGCGCGAACATTTTTCGACACCTAATGCACAGCTTACTGTACCGCATCTTAGTCGTTTGACTGCTTAAGACAAACTGAACGAGCGAAAGAAAAATTTAAGGGGAAGGTGTAACCGAGCCATGATAAAAAATTCGGAGAAAAAGTAGCTTGATGAGTCCTTATCATGCAGGACACTAGCCAACGATCAACACTTTGCGAAATTTGACCCAGAACCTTCATACGAGATACGATGTATGGACAATGGTTCCATGCAAACGTATGTGTTTGATGAAATCATCGAGACATTGATATGACATACGTACGTACATACATACGTACATACATACGTACATACATACATACGTACATACATACGTACATACATACGTACGTACATACATACATACGTACATCATACATACATACATACATACATACATACATACATACGTAAAGAAAATGTAATTGCATCTTCACATAGGACACATCTAATAACTATGTGGAAAAAGGGAAAAGAAAATAAAACATTTTAACGTTTATATAATTTATTTCTAAAAAGATTGCAACTTTTTCTGGCGTTGCGACCACCAGTTAAATATTTTAAATACATTTTGTAATGCACAATTCTTAACATGTTTTCCACATCGCACAGTATTAGTAACATCTAGATTATTTAAGGATTCGATATCTTCGTAATCTGCATCCAAAGTCTCCATGATTAGGTTTTCTCTCACATCATTCTCAAGCATATCCACCAGCCATTCTCGTTTCTGGCATCCCTTGACGTACACGAGAGTTGACGTCTTGTCATTCTTTTCTGTACCAAGCACTGCCGATGTAATCAGACGTTTCGCCATGCTGTATGGGACCATCCCGTCTTCCCATCGTAATCTATGGTGATTAGCAATCAACCATGAAGCACATGATTTGTCGGATTTTGTAAGGAGATTCCATGGCATGGGGCATGTAAAAATGTAATGCGCCAGAATGGTTCCGTTTTTCAACACCGCCACCTCCTTTACGACAAATTTCATTCCGACGATAAATCCTTGCAGATCGACAAACGTTGGCATGATCATGATGCAGCGAAGTAACAATTTATACTATAGTTTATCGCGATACATCTGTCTCTCTTATATCGAAATATTTGCAAATAGTGCAATTTACATGATTTTGCGCACTACGTTAGACAGAGGGCAATATTCGATTACGCGATCATGCAAGATGAGGCAATAGGCGGTAGTATTTGCAGGTACATTCTCTTTGCAGTCAAATTCTATTCGCACATCCACGGTGGTGCTCTTGACAGATTCGTTTTGTCGCGAGCAATCGATGACAACAAAAGGTCCATTTGCCAGGAATGTGGCCACGGTGCACAACGTTTCGTAGCAGTCGTATCCGTAATAAGCTTTACGAAAACGTGCATACATATCAAAAAGAACGGCGTATCGTTTTTTACCAAATCTAGATTCAAATCATCGTACGGATAAAATTCAGAGTTTAGATAAAGCTTGATATTGGTCAAGTTACAGTCATCGAATATGCTAACATCTTGAGACATAATATTCTTGCGACCGGCCTGCAGCGCAAAGATAACATATCGCGGCTTCTCTAGCTGAGTCGTAGTCTTGACAGCCCACGAATGCTTGGTCGTGCTCTGCAACAGGGGATACTCATACAGATCCCACGAGCGAAAACTGACACTAAGATATCGCCCGCTTTCCAAAGCCCGTAACAGGGACAATTTATTGACCTCGTTTAATGTAACATGAGGCATTCGCCACTGTACTTTAAACAATTCAATTTCCGGCTCCGTCGTCGGATTTCCTACAATGCAATTGTTATCGCTACGCGCTCGTATCAAAATTAATTCATGACGAGCGTTAACAACCACGCGTTTGTAATCCTCACAAAAGCCTAGCAACATCTTGAGCGGTACGCAAAAATTGAAATATCCGTCCGGTATGCTCGATCCAACGTCCCATCCAGCATTCCGCATGATTATAGCACTGTCATACGTTAGCGATACATAATTCTTGATAGTACTGGTTATTCCAACGTTTCTATTGCGATCAATCTCCACGCCGTTAAGCTCATATCGAATTTCGTCAAACATGAACGCCACGCAATTATTTACAAGCGTTGCCACAGACTCGTCATTCCTTTTCTTTATCTTTAATATTCCTTCGACGTAGAGAAAGCTTTCACACGGCAACGTGTATAAATCTTGCTGTTGTATGGGTATTCTTATCTCATCGCTATGCCCAAACGTCGTGTTAGCGTATGGATTGTATGTATGAGACTCAATCTTGACGACGCTGTCGTCAAAGATCGGTTCACCTCCAATGTTCAAGATATTAGCCATTTCGCACGACAAAACCCAATAATTTTAAAAATTCAACGTTCGACGCGGTGAGTTTCTTCTTCGGCGATCGAATTGTCTTTCTAATTATGTTTCGCGTCTGTTGCACCTGTTCGGCTTCGTTCAGTATGAGCATCTCACGTTACCACTGACGTCTTCGCACATGCAATCTAATGGTGATCTCTTCTCCACGAAAATCAATCAACCGACCGTCCTGATCCACAACGCGAATTGTTAGGTCCGTAATGCTCCGTACGGTGATCGGAAGGTAAATGATCTGTGCCGGCGTTTCCGATATCTTATATCCTGGAGGCACACTCGGTGAAAATTCGTGTATCGTGTGCACATACTTGTCGTTACTGTACGCACCCGCGGTCACGTTACATTCTATGCGAATGATGTTTACGCTAATAATATTTATCGGTACGTCCGATTCGTGCCATTGTCGCGGCTCCAGTACGCGATTCGCTGAAAATCCTAGCAGCGATCCAATGTTGTTCGGTTTGGTGAAATTTACCCGATAAGTACACTTGATCTCGCTCTTCATCGTATTGTTGTTAGCTCGAATAACCAGTGGGTACTCTTCATCTTCGCCGACATGTTTCTTTCTCGCAACATCGTTGGACCGTAAAATGGCGCGTTTCAGATACGTATCTATATCACACAGTTCGTATGATCCTTCGGGAATGGCAATCTCCTTGTCATCAAAGTAGAATTTATTGTTCGAAGAATTTACATTTGGTATCGTATAATAGGTTTCAAAATCTGTCAAACCGAGCTCGTAATTGCCATCGCTCAAATCCACAGCAGGAAAGTAGCTTACCGCGAGGATGCTACTCTTGCCTGTGAGCGTAAATGTCAGTGACATGTTTGAAATAATACTGAGTTCAAACACCGCAACGCCAGTCTTTAAATTGATCGTCAACCGTCTGTAGAAAGTGCAAACACAGTTGTCCACAATTGCTCTGATCGTATCGCTGATAAGGCGTGCGATTGTACACGATTTGTGTCACATTCTTTAGATACTGCACCAATTCCCTAGGCGGTCGAAGATTGCCAAAACTGTCGAAATATATGGCTCGATGTCCTCTCTTCGCGTATGCCACCCAGTGAGTACCCGGTCCCTCAGCATTATCCAAGTTTACGATACCACTTTCGTTTTGACCAACTCCTCCCGTTGGTAAAGTAGTACGCATGAAAATACCCCTAAAATATGGAATGCGCATACGCTTCGCTAGTTGTTGTAGTTGTACGTTTGTAGTTACACCCTTCGGAATTTTTAGCGTCTCGACGTTTTTTTTTTTTTTTTCGAGACTCCCCGCCCACGTTTATACGGAGCGAGATAAAGTCCATGACCTTCCATGGCGCGATTATGACGTTTCAATTCTTCCAGCTGACGCCGCGCGGCTTTGTTATCGTTCACAGCCTTTGCGACTCCTGCCGCTCCGCCGACCAATGAACCGAGAACTCCCAACAACGGTAGGATCGGTAGGATACCACCGCGTTTTGCAACCGGAAGTATTCGCTTGTTCTTCTTCTTCTTTTTTGTTTTCAAACCCATTCCGAGTTTTGTCTTGGTTTTCATGGCCGCCCAGACAGCTGTGGCGGAAGCTCTCTCTCCCAGAGTTGAATCTTTCGCTGTAATGCGTTTTCGCGCTTTCGCAGCGAGTATATTGTCAGCCACGTGTCGTTTTGCGAGATCGTTGCTATGCGAATAGGCTATATCGTGCTCGCGACACGCTGCGTCCAATGGATTAATACCTTGATCACCTCTCGCCAATCGTGTTTCTAAATGAGTGCCCGGACCACAAAACTGATAGCCGGGGATATGTAATTCGATCGGAAGTGCGTTTATCGCGCGATTTAATAAGCCGCGGCCTTTTACTATCGCTGACATTCGCTGCAGTTCTTTATCAACGGCGGTGGACCGTCGATATGCGTTTGATGATGCGGTAAATTATAATGTTTCAAATACCGACGATATTGCTGAATCTCCGAATCTGCCTTGATATGTTCGGGAAATTTATCCCACAAATAATCTATGTAATTGTAAAACTGCCGTAGTAGAATGACCTTTGGAATATATTTCAACTGTTCGGTCGTTAAATTGTAAATATCGCTGTTATCTGACAGTAGCAAAAACATTTTGAGTACTGAGCGTCTCAGCTCTACGCTCCTGTATAAATAGGCCGGTTTTCACGATACCGTTTTACATTTGTTGTGGAGGGGAGATAACATGCGGTTCGTGCGACAATCGCGGGTGATCAAAGTGACAAACTTTGATGATAAGGTACAGTTAATGAAAGAGGTACGTAAACATGGAGACATGCTACCAATTTCTATACGCGGTATCATCTGTGGTCCATCGAATTGTGGTAAGACAAACGTGTTGATAAGCTTGCTGGAAAGTCCGCACGGTGTACGCTTCGAGAACGTGTACGTGTACTCGAAATCGCTGCAACAACCAAAATATCGATACTTGGAGAATATATTAACACCGATAGAAGAGATTGGCTACTTTACTTTTTCGAATAACAGTGACGTCATTCCACCGAGCGAGGCGCTTCCGAATTCTATTTTTATCTTTGATGACGTGGCGTGCGACAAGCAAGACACGATAAGAGAATACTTTTCAATGGGTCGGCACGCAGCCGTCGACTCCTTCTATCTTTGTCAGACGTACGCAAAGATACCGAAGCATCTTATACGCGACAACGCAAATTTATTGATTTTGTTTAAACAAGATGGTACCAATCTAAAACACGTATACAACGATCACGTAAACACCGACATGTCTTTCGAAAATTTCAGCAAATTGTGTCATACTTGTTGGCAGCAAAAGTATGGATTCGTGGTGATAGACAAAGACAGCGCGCTTTCAAATGGTCGATATAGAAAAGGATTTAACGACTTTGCGATACCGTAACGCGTTTAGTTGTTATCAACGCGTTGGCTGGACAACGTTGTCGCAATATGGACACCAGCAGCATGGAGACTAGAGATCGCGAGAGGATAGCCAAGCAAATTGTGAAAACGAGCGATTCGATTCGCAAAAAGTATCGCGCATTAAAAACCGGTAAAATGGAGGAAGATATCGCGTTGGAGAGACACTTTAAACCCATCATCGAGCCTTTAAAGCAGATTGTCGAAAACACCGTTGGCGAAGAACCTGAAATGTTAGAGTCGTTTGACAGCTCCAAGCGAAAACGATCAAATGCCTCGTTTGATGACGTTGTAATGGCTTCAACTCCGGTTACGTCAAAGTTGAGACGATCGAAAACAGTGCCATCTACTCTGAACGAAACAGTCAAAATTTTACAACCGCGTAAATTAAAAGCTCCACAGGATGTACCGCCGATAACCTCTACACCGTCCACGACAGTGAAAACAGTACAACCTACAACGCTTGATTCACTCGTAAACGGGGATGTTTTCGAAACCACGGACGACTCGCTCGTGACATCCGTTCGAAATAAGTTGCAAACGCAGGAGGGTCGAGAAGTGTTGCTAGATCAATTGGGCCCATTAAGCCTAAAGTATCTCATGCCTGTCCTGAGTGGCAAACAGGAGGGTATGGACAACGTTTACGGTGTTAAATTCGACGATGATGGAATGAAGTTTGGTAGTAAACGTTTGACGTGAACAGCGCTGATAACATTTTTATCGACGGCGTACGATATGTCGGCACACCCGGTCTTTACGAGTTAATCTTCAAGAAAGTCCCCGATGACGACATCTACACGGTGGACGACATGCAAACGTATAAGAGCATGCTGTTGATGACAAGCGCGCATAAACGTAATAATGATCCGAACGGTCGATTAAGTGGCAATGGGGGATACAAATACACACAAATAATCAAACCGCTGATATCAGGCCAAAAAACTGGAAGAGGTATACCGCGTGCTGTGACATTAAACGACAACAAAATCGATTATGTTCATTGGGACGACCCCAATGAGCTCGTAGACCGTCTCCGATTGCTCCAAGCTTCGCGCCAAGCGGGCCACAACGGTCACAACAACGAGATTCTATCGATTATCGAGGAACTTCGCGAGGCTGAGCTTATTATAAATTAAACCACGCGTCAGTGAACCATTCAATCAACATTGAAATGCCGATCAACAAGTTTGGCATATCGCTCGGAAGAGGCGGAGCGGAACCGTACTATCAATGGAGCGGATTACTCAGAAATTACGTGCGCGATAACGCTCTTTGCGTGGTCGCCACTGACTTCGATGCAAAATCGCGCAAGATTCGACGTGTAGCGCTACCTGTAGATGATGGCGATGCTGCCAACAAACAATACGTGCAACAGAGCATACAAATTTTGAAGAATCGACAGGATGAAATCGAGAGAAAGATGGTCGCGTTCCAAAATAACGTGCAGATTGCCCTAAAACGAGCTCCAAAAGACGATTCAGCAAATCATTACAAATCATCGTGAATAGATAAGACAGAACGTACACTTGATTTTGGCGTCATTTACTTGTCATCATGGCTAGTAAGAAGAAAACAGCTGAGAAGCAGCAGCTGGTGGAGGAACTACACGCTCCGGCGAGAAGAAATTTTCCACGAAGACGCGTCATAGTGCGCGGATACGATGACCTGTGGCAGGCGGATGTGGTCGAGATGCGTCCTTACACGCGATTCAACAGAGGCTACCACTACATACTCACCGTTATCGACGTGCTGAGCAAGCACGCATGGGCCCGTACCGCTCAAGGCCAAGAGCGGAAATGAGGTTACTACGGCGATTGCAAAAATAATTCGAGACGGCGCAAAATGTCCGAAAAATCTTCACACTGACAGGGGGAAGGAATTTTACAACGCAAACGTGCAGAAACTCTTAAAGAAATACAATATCAATCACTATTCGACGTATTCCGTAATGAAGGCATCGGTTGTCGAGCGATTTAATTGCACGCTAAAAAACGACATGTGGAAAATGTTTACACACAATGGAAATTACAGATGGATCGACTCATTGTCGCGCCTCGTGTCAGATTACAACGCGCGAAAGCATCGAACTATTGGTATGCGACCCATCGATGTTACCCCCCGCGATCGCCGACAAGCTCCTAACAACGGTGTACAGCCACGTAAAGATCGCTGCTCCCGCGCGATTTAAAGTGGGTGACTCGGTACGCGTGAGTAAATTCAAGACAATTTTCGAGAAAGGGTACACGCCAAATTGGACCACAGAGGTGTTTAAAATTATCAAAGTGCAGAAAACTAATCCCGTGACGTATCTATTGGAAGATTCCTGCAAAAAACCCGTTGCCGGAGGATTCTACGAATACGAGTTGCATCGCGTCGCTAATCCCGACGTGTATCTCGTTGAAAAAGTGTTGCGTAAAAGGGGGGATGAAGTCTATGTAAAGTGGCTGGGATTTGATAATTCACACAATTCTTGGATAAGCAAAAATAATGTATTGTAAAATTGTAAACTTGTATATATTTATTACAATATGAATATTAATAAGTCATTTTATTTACAAAATATACGTGTTCTTATTTACAAAATACATATTTACAGCGGTATTTTATAATGTCCCCATGGTAACGTAGAATATTCGGTAGAATCAGGCACAATGTATCGCTTATCGTCGTACGGACTTAGAGCAATTTTCGTTTCCGATATGGTGTACACCTTGTGCAATTTTTGATCTAATGCATGATTGCGGTCGCGTCATTTCAATCTCATCATTCAAACAATGCATGTAATCGTCAAACGTTTATCGTTCTCGCGACAACGTTACTCTTGACGCCTTTAACCTTTTTTCGTATCTTTCTCACCCGTCGACTCGCAAGGCGTACATCTTTGCTCTAAGTCCGACAAATTCAGTCATTATCGCACCATTGTTTTCCTCCTTCATTAGACCTGGTACCTTTTTATTCACAAGCGGTATTACCGTACAGATTGTCCGCGGCATAATCGCTTGTATCGAATTTGTGGAGGTCGGTTTTATATTCTCATAACATTCTCGCATTCGAGTGATATATTACACTGTCTGTGTCGGTTGTACATTACCCCAACATTTATCACCATACAATGGTGACATATATTCGTGCTGAAACTCATATAAACATTGTCTTGGAAATGTCGAGTATGCACATTCCGACATAAATTGGCTGTATAATTTAACCTCTAGTTTTGCGCATTTCTATTGCAACCAAATTTTCCGAAAAATACTTCTACTATGAAAATTGGTTTTCGCAATTCATTGCCCTCTGCGCCGGTATCTTCCATCCCACCTTTGTCAGGAGTTGTGACATCTACGCGATTACCGCACATTTTCCAATTGTTTTGCCAAATACTGCATTATTCATTAATTTGTATAAATTTTTTTTCAAAATCGTTTTTGGCCAGTGTTCTAAATTTTCGGTATTGAGTTCTATACTAATCGCGAAGCCATGGAGATTGCCGTGAATTGTAATATGCGGTGAATCTTTGCTATATGGAGCCCGTGACGCGTACACTGTTGCAAGTTGCGATAGTGTATCACGTAACGCTTCTTATCGTGCAAGGTTGCGAGGAGCTGTCCTGCCGCTACCGGGCGGCTTGTCGTCGCGTGTCGGGCAAAACGGTAGGTCAGTGTGCGCATCATGCAAATGTTGTGGGTACTCGAGGTCGACTTCGAGGATATAGCCTATAGGTGAATCAAGCGAGATCGATGATAGATCAAAACTAGACAGTCGTCGACCCATTGAAAATCTGCATAGGGCAAAGGTTGACACATGCCCAGCCGTACAAATTGTTTACATCGAAATACATCAAGTACGACGA